>ARYC01006723.1:0-34525 GCA_000711775.1 Oxytricha trifallax
AAGCAGCAGAACATTAATAGCAAGTAAGTATATTGCGATTTAAAATATATAGAGTGCAGCTGGTCAAGCGCATCCAAGAGATTATCAAGAATATGAGTGAAGATGATGTTAGAGGACTCTGGGCATTCAGCATAAAAAAGTGGATACATACTATGAGGTATGGCTTTGTTTGAGATTCTACTCAAAACTTAGAATTGCACCTCAAAATTAAAATTCTATAAGTGCATATAATTCATGCATCATCTATACAACTGCAACTACTATTACTGCTGCTATTACTACTGCTACTACTACTGTCCTTAAAATTAATGCATAAATTTATTGGGATCCCTCGAATTCGCAGTTCTCAAAAGTCTTCTCAGATATATATGAATTCTTGACAAGTATCATCCAATTCTACATGACTACACTCTGAATTGAAATTTTCTATCACCCCAAAGTGAAATCCAGAGGAGTTGAGCAACTTTGGCTATAGTTCTACTAAACTCGCTTTAAATGCAACTATTTCAAGAATTGCATAATTATGCGAGAGAGGAGATAAACTAAGCATCAGACTTTTCGAATTCTTGAGAATGCAGTGATAATCTAGCAAATTTCCAACTTCTGCTCAATTGTTTTGATCAGTATCTTTTTATTGACAGTGCTGCAATCAAGAACTCTAAAACCTCGCAATTTTTTACAGCATTGACCAATACAAGAGATTTTCAAGATTTTTGACCTCTCTGCTAAAATGGGATTTTGGTCACCATAATTTTGCGAAAAGTGACTAAAAATGCAAGATTCAGACTAAAGACCTTGATTTTTCGAAAATTTGACCAACCTTCCCTAAAATGGTATTTGCAACAACAAATCTCACTTTTGACACCTAATTTTGACAATTTGGCTGTATCAATGCATTTTGACCACTTTATGGCCATTCTACAAATATATGACAGACATAAACAAAGACATATCAATCTTAGTAAAAAACACAAAATTTGGCCATTTTGGCAATAAATCTCTACAATGGTCATTTAAGATAGCATTATAATAATAAATGTCAATTTTATCTACAAATATATGTAAAAGTGACCACTTTGTAAAAAAATCTCGCATTTTGACCCAATTTCTAAAAAAAGACTATTCACACATTACATCAGCAGTAAATATTTATATAATTAATTTTGTATTTTAATTTTTACATTTCCCCGATTCGAATGTATTTTATCAATATTAATTAAAATAGCAATTCATTACTAAAGATGTTTTTAATTACTTGACTGTAAATTTAGTGAATTGTAATTAAAAGTAATGCTTTTTATACATTACAATCCTTAAAGATCTTTAAAAGTATATTTATTAATAAAAATATTACCAATTATAACATATTTACCTTATTCCAAGGAACTAGAATAATAAAAATACAAAATAAATATAATAAATACCTAGAGTTTATTTCAAAAATGAAATTAACTTTACCTTGATACTACATTCAACTCAATGTTAAAATATAATTCTTAATAATTACCAAGAATAATCACCCAATAAATATGTTATGATTTAAACTATAATTAAATTGATAAAGCAAAATACTAGTAACTTATATTTAATGAGTATTTAAGTAATTATAATTGATTCAATTATTACTATACTCTTTTATAGCACATTTCTCTATCCTCTTTTTTCTTTAAATGTAATTTTTATAGATTTTTCATAATGATATTCTGAAAGCAAAACATTAACAAGACTATTTTAAGCCAAAAATTTTATTAATTAACATATTAATAAGATAATTTGAATATATATACTTATCTTAATAATTACTATTTTTGCCACTTTAGCTTGGATTTTCATGATTTAAATCATCAATATAATTTTATTATGATATTTTTTATTTAGGTGTACCTAGTTTATAATTTTCTACATAAATAGCTATTCAAAATATTTAATTTAATTCATAAATTGACATTGTTTACATTTTTAAATAAATAATTTAATTAATATTGCCATTAATAATTCATTTGTTTAAAGTCATTTAATCTTAATTAATTTTTTCCTATTGTCTTATGTCCATAGACAAAAGTAAATCTCATTAAACACATAATATATGTAGCTAGTGATCCTGCCATTATGTAATTAAATTGTAGTTAGGAAAGAGTTGTCAGAAATAAGACTTTCTAAACCAACTAATTCATTCAGAGTAAGCCTTGCTTAATATTTAATAATTTGAATGATATCTTGTTAATGATATGAAAATAAGCTAATTTATTTATATTTTTGTTTGCTGCTTGAGAACAAGAAGAAAAATAGAGAAAGCTCTGGTCAGAAGATTAGAGGACAGGGAAGAAGCGAGAAGATTAGGGATGAGAGAACAGGACCTGTGGTCAGAAAAACAACAGAAGCGTTGGAGAAAAATCAACGAGAAATGGTATACGAGGACATGATGCACGGAAGACACATTTAAGAGGAAACTAAGGAAGTGTGTCTGTAATAAATAGAAGAATCTCAGTTTTGTGACTAGAAGATATCAGGGATGATTCTACCCCCAATAGTCATGAACGACAAAGGAGTAACACAGATTGAAAAACTTATTGGGGCAACGACTGGAAAATAGAAAACAGTAGATTCTGGAGAGAATCCTAAGAAATTAAAAACGTGATAATTCCAGTAGTTGTTAGAGCATCTTGAAGAATTGCTGGAACTGGGTGGTGCTAAAAATTGACAAAGAAGCAGAACAAGAAGAGATTTACGATACAAGAAAGGAAGTAGGGAGCCTTGCAATAATCCAGAAATACTTAGACCAATTAAATCAAATGATAATTGCAATCATGGGGAAAGTGCACTGTGATATAATACAGACCAGAGACCAATTAAGTGAAAAACCCGGAAGACTGCGGACTAATATCAATTCTGATAATGAAACACCTTGAGTTGAAACTCAAAAAAGAGCCAATATTCCAATTTTTTTATAAGACTGGATAAAGATGCAGAGATACTCTCTATTATTCAATCTGGAGGTTGGCTACATGAGAATGGAGATTGGGAAATCAGGCATAACTATTGAGGAGTAAGACTTGGAGCAGATCACTAACAAGAGAAACGAAACACTATGGCAAGAAGAAGATAACAAATCGCAGTAAACTTACTTCAATCGTAAGTGGACACATGGAATGACATAGTCTTAAATAACGTAGGCTAATCTCAAATGAAACCAACAAGGGGATAACGAAGGGAACTTCAGTGAAATAGAAGAGAATCCTGCAGAAGTCGAGGAATACCTTTTCTCTCAGAAAAAAAGAATAACGAAGATAGAATTGAAAGTGGAAAAATCAAACCAAGACTCATCCAGGACACAACTTTAAACTACGTGACCAACATCACAGTAGTGGAGACAACAAATAAGAATGAAGTAGAAGAACAAAAGCAAAACTTGAATGAGGAAGAGGAAGGACAGTAAAGTAAATAATAATAAATGATAATTGTAAGGATTTATATTTCGCAAATAATAAAATAGTGTATATGGAAATTTTATTTTACCTAAAGTCATTATCTATTTATAATTTTCATTAAGAAAAATATAGATATCTAACATTTATTATATTGATTTTATATCTTTATTCTATTGAAACATTTTTATTTTATATCCTTAAACAGATTCACCATTGGTTAGGAGTATTCAGTGCTTTCAAGTTTCTTTCAATCATATGTTTATTTGATATTAATCAACTTTGACCTGTTTAAAAAGCAATTAAGTAATTCATCCACATAGGGAGTATTGGATAAGGTGATAAATCATTTTAATATTACTATATGGAATATTGCTTTATATGCTAGATTTAATTTAACTCAACTGCATGCAAGAAAGACGAGAAGTAATGATCATATTTATTATTACTTATCTATGCTTCTAATAGTACAAATTGGATAAATAAATGTTCAGAACAGACACCGATCAGTATGTTGATTTTGGCAAACTCAAACTCTTCTTATTTCCAAATTAAGTATTTAATTAGTTGTGGACAACAATAAATACAAATGGAGTTCTTATTATTTAAAATATTTAAATAAATAAGGCGTTATTAGAATCAACAATCTAGCCATTAAATCTACAGATAATATAAAATTGATTAAACTCCGACATGAGCAAGTAAAGTGATTTAAAAATAGTTATAAAAAAAGATCAATATTGAGAAAATATTTGAACACCATCTTATACATTGCTATCTCACTTTAATTTTTAAAGTATATAATTATTAGGAAATATGATTATTAAGCTGACCATCTTAATGGTTTGAAGTTATAATGCTTTAAAATATGTAGATTTCATTTAAGTAATGTTTATATTATACAATAGTAAAGTTGTGCTTAATCAAGAATGAGATATCTTACTTATCTTAAGAATGAGAGAAAAATATTAAAGTAAGCATAAAAACATTATAATTACTTTAATTAAATAACTTCATTTGGATTTATTATTTATTTGTCATAAAAGTTAAAAGTCTTTGTATTTTTATTGTGAATGTGGAATCATCAAATATATAAAATTAAAAATTAATGCAATTTAATTTATAAAACTATTCTTATATATTCTTGTTTAAATATATTAACTACTTTTTAAATGAAATGTTTAAGTTATATTTATTTATAAAAGTTGTAAAAAACATCATTTATTATTAAATATATTTATTAGCTTAATTTTCAAAGTTTCCACCTTATGTTGTTGTTCTAACTCTTTGCAAATTCTTCCATTTATGAATCAGCACATTAAATTGGTATAAATATATAATTATATTTTATAAATATTATGCTAGTACTAAATTTGCCCCATTTAATAATGTTATATAATATAAAATTCTATAATTATCTCAAGAGATATATAATTTGAATAATTATTATAATTTAAGAAAGTACTGAATTTAAATGTTGATATGCTTATTATCATAGACTTATTTTATTTATCAAAGTGCACATGTTATGATTCTACTTGCTAGCGAGAATACATGTGTTTTGATAATAGATTGAGGAAATTAACATATAATTATTTATATTATATTAATTTTTACTCTTCAGATAAAAATAAACTGTTTAGAAATCCTTAAATCTATATAATATGTATTTTATTTTGGAATAACTAAACTATTGATAGCATACAGAGAAAGGTACTGAATCATTAAAGTTAATATCTTTTGATGAGAAAATTGCAGACAAAAAGTAGTAAACATTTTTAATTAATATCAAATCTCCAAATATTAATAGTCCTTATTATTCATAGATTATTTATGAATAAAAATATTAAGTAGAAGATTAATAAGTGTAAATAATCATATCATCCGAAGAAAAAAAGGTAATAACTAATGTAATTTATAGTAAAAGTGAAAGTAGCTCAACTAAATGATATAATATCAATTGAAAGTAGTAGAAAATCATAAAAAACATATAACTAATTTTTTAATAATTCAAGCAATTTGCAATATTATTGAAAATATTCTCAACTTAAAATTCTTATATTGTCATTAATAATTTATGAAAATATAAGAACATTCAAATTCACCTTTAACATAATATAAATCTAAATTAAATAATAGAAATCAATTGGGCAAATAAATAAAGCATTTGCATATGTAAGTGATGTCTAAAATTATCAACAAAAAAATATATAATATTTACTCTTTATTCATTAATTTAATGTATTTTACAGAATTATAATGTAATTTATATGAATTAAAGTTTAGTTTAAGTAAACCTATGTACGGACTAAAATCATATGCGCAAAATATAAATTCGTTGATAAATCAAAAAGTTATATGAAATTCATGATCAAATACATCTTCTGAAAAATTGAATTGATTTTGAAAGTAAAATTATATTTATTATTCATACGATTATTAAAAACTATGTATTTATATACTTTAATGATATGTAAAAAGTTCATATAAATAATGTAACATTTTTGACATATTTGAAAAGAATTAATGAATATCTAAAACCCACTATGCTTTTACATTACTGGATCATAATTATGAACTGCCTAAATTATTTCGTCTTGTTAGATTAACATAATTGAAGATTTTTACTTTTGAAACAACTTAATGAAGCTTTTTTTTCATCAGCTATTGAATATTTTTATAGATATGAGTTCAAGCATTAAACTTCATAATAGAAAATATATAATATGTATTTTATGATTCATGATATTTAACTCGTCTTATTATCGAATAATTAAATATGATTAAACTCTGATTGTATACAAATTATATAAAGAAAAGAAGTTAAAGAATATAATAATTTTATGGATCTATATAAAAATAATTGATTTAAATGTTTTAGTGTGAAAAATCTAATTTCTTAATGATATTTATAATTAGAAAATTTAATTCAGACATTTGATTTATAAATCTCTATATTACATAATGTTGTAAATCCTACATAAAAAAGCAATTTAAAGTTAAATTTATTATAATTGTATAGTAGTTAGTAACAAAAGATCAATAACTAAAAAATAATAATTACATCGCATCGGCTTTGAAAAATTGTAAAGCTTGAATGTTCCAACATTAATTGATATATTGTGAAAAAAAATAATACTATTTATTTGCTTATTAAAAAAATGATTGAGAAATGATAAGACTAAGTTGAAGAGGTTTAAATTATTTTAATAATAATCTTTTCAAAATCAGTTAGAATTCATTAAATACTTAATTCAATTTTACTAAAAAACTGCGTTTACATAGATATCTTTAATCATTTACATGAAAATATATAAATTTTTCCCTTTTATAAATAGCTTGCATTAGACAGATATTGTAGGAATACATTTGATTTGGGAAAAATTAAATTAATTAAAATTAATAACAATCAAATTAGTGGCAGTTAACTTTCTGGAAACCTAGACAATATGGTACTTGTTCGATAGAGAATTCAAAATTAGCTCGACTTTACTATTGGCGGTACCCTCTATCGCATCCCTGAAGCGAGATAACACGACTTTAATTTTTAGTGATTTGTTTAGTTGATTTTAATGGTCAAATTAAAATAGATTTATCTCGCTTCAGAGATGCGATAGAGGGGTACCGCCAATAGTAAAGTCCAGCTAATTTTGAATTCTCTATCGAACAAGTACCATATTGTCTAGGTTTCCAGAAAGTTAACTGCCACTAATTTGATTGTTATTAATTTTAATTAATTTAATTTTTCCCAAATCAAATGTATTCCTACAATAATAACTTAAGACAAGTAGATAAGTCTAAACCAAATTGCGAAATAAATTTGATGCATGTTGTTTTAATTCATTATCTGTTTCCATCATATCCTGTGCTTCATCTTATTCTAGATCTGGCGTCTCTTATTTTTCCTCAACTGATTATTCTCTTTTTGTTTTTTCTAGTTACTATATAAATCCTCTTCGTTTGAAATTATTGCCTTAACTTCGGAAACTGAGCTTTTAATAATCTCTTTGATATCTTGATTGTGTCCCCTTTCTAAATTGAAGAGATACTCTTCTACCTCTGTGAGGTCTTTGTCGTTCTCATTGAACTATCCTTGATTTTCCTCATCGTAATGTTCTAGAAATGCCTCTCTATAGTTTATCTGATGAACTATGTCCTCCCAAGTGTAAATTTGGGTTAACAATAACCGTATTCATCTCGTTATCAATTCGTGGCCTAGGTCCAAGTTTCCTCTCTCGTCATTTGATTCTAACTCTGTGTCCTTTATTGAGATCCCAAATTTTCTAAACTCTGTTCTAATGTACCAAATATCCAGCTTTAGATGAGGTAATATCTTTGAATATTCAGCCATTCTTTGTAGAATATTTAAAAATTTTGGTTCTCCTGAGATCTGTAATCTATGTACTTGATTCTTTAAATGTCTAGTAACCATAAGCTTCTGGGTAAATGTCTGGTTAGTCTCTTATTTGCTGTTATTTTACTAATTTTTTTTCTTTCCCCACAGTAAAACAATCATTTCATTTAACTCTATCATATTTATGAATTACAGCTAATTTAACAACTTTTTTCCTCAAATCGTATTTCTCTGTCTCCCTCAACATTTTAGCTTTTTTCATTATTATCCAATTCATTTAATATCTTATTTTACTTTGACAGCATATTAGTATGATAAGAGCTGTGAAATTGTCTTGGAGTATCCAATATTTGCAGTTCTCGAGCTTCCAATTGATTGACCCAATGCATTTATCGAGCTAGTAGATTCCTATGTCATTAATGCTTAAAAGAGGTAGAATGATTTGTGATATTTTACTATCATTAAATTGGACTTCTTCCATCTACGTCATGCATTCATTATTTTAAAAAATCGGTTAAAATTCTTAAAGTGAGTGTATTAACAAATATATATTGATTGTGTAAAATCACAATATAAATGATATTTAAGTTAGAGTATGATTATATAATATTGATTTTTATTTGTTAAATAAATTATTAAATAAATTTTTAAGTTCCACAGTGTTATATATTTTAAACATAAAGTATTATTATGCATTTCTTTAAAATATGAATAATAATTTAGTGATCATTAGACTTTAAAATATTAATTCTTAATTAAATTAATAGTATTGAAATTGAAACTTATTTAGGATTCAAACAATTCTATATAGATTTATAAAAAGTTTCTATATGTATATTTATAAGAAGTTGAAATTTTTAATTCATGATTTTAGTATATTGATAATTTATTATCCACAAAATAGCCATATTAAAGGATTATTCAGAACAATAATATTAAGTTTTTTTATTAGGAAAAATCTATAGATATATACAATTAAGATAAATTTTAAAAGGAAAATATTTAATTAGATTAACTTATATTTTAGTGCATAAGCTCACAATTAACTATTTATATAAGAACAATATTAGCTTAAATATAAAATGAAAAAAGTGAAGTTATTTTAGATTTAATAATTTAAGATTACATTTGATTATATATTATTCATTTTAATATTTATATATTTATTAAACGCATCACCAACTTTTAAAAGTTGATTACACGTTACCTACTATCAAAAAGTTGGTGATGTGCTTGAAAATTAATATAATTATCTAAAAATACTCATTATAAATTTTAACTGATATACAAAATAATGACTATTCTAAGTTCTCATCTTATTCGTGTCTTCCTGTCATCAATTTTTCCACTCTTTGTTGATGTATTTCCAGTGCTCTTTCTATTTCTCTATCCACAAATCATATTACCGGTTTCCTTTCTTTTTGCTTCTTCTCTGTCTTTGAATCCTTTTTTACTTATGGTGTTGGGTCTCCATACTTTTATGATAATCCTTGTTATCTGCGGAGCCCTACTCTTTAGAGCGGAAGATTTTATCAAAGTCCTTAAACAAAACTTCTGAAAAATCTATCAAATCCTTCATCTAAATTTGGCCGCTCTGAGACAGGGTGGTTGATCTGAAGCTTGCATTATTAAATGATTAGGATTTATATTACAATTGATTCAGAATTCATCAATTATTTAGAAATAACACAAACAAATCTTTAATATTACTTATATGCTATTATATTTATATTTATCTTTCTCAATTTAATTATATTTATGATTAAATAAACTTTTAACTATTTTAGTTTAAGTTTATATTAATTCTAACTATAACTATATTATAAGTAATAAAGTATTTAATTATTAATGCTTCACAAAAAGTATCAAGCTTAGTTTGCATATAAAAATAATTGACTTTTAATTTTTATGCTATTAAATATAATATTTTATATTAATTATTAAAAAAGTAATTATATTATTTTAGGTATAAGCAGACTGAATTATGCTAATTTAATTATACATTCTTAAACATCACCACAAACTTTTCTATAGTTGGTGAATCATCATAAATATTATAAAAGATGAAGTTATTTAAGAGTTTTCTTAAAATTTCTCAGATAGCATAGTATATGTAAAAATTGAAATAAAATCTTGAAAATAAATTCATATGTTTGCAATAGTAAAAATAAATTAGTTTATAAAAAAATATAAATAATTGTTATATTAACGATTGAAATGAGAAAATAATAATATTAAATATAATGAGAAAGATCAAATGTAAACATCATCTAGCAACGTTACATTAAATTATGGAGTTGCATTTAAGTAAAAATAGTGTATCATACAAATAAAATTGTTCTAAAGATATGGACAAGCATTAAAATATTTTAATTAAGTTAAAATTAAAAATTTGAATTTGCTATTTTTTACAGGTATCGAATACAATGAAAAATTCAAAGCTATTCAAAACAATGGTAGATAATCATTCCAATCGATGAAAGAAAGCCATTTCGAGATTTTACATAGATATTTAAAACAAAAGCATCTCACGTTATAACAAATATGACTTTAACTGTTGTGCTTATATCTCAAGAACTAATCATCTGATTTACTATCACACTTTTTATCGTAAAGATAAGCTAATAAAGTTTGATATGTGAAATTTAAGTACTTAAGCTGTTGAATCAAGCTTTTTCAAATTTTCTTATTCATTGTTATAATTTTTTCAAAGTAAATCAATTCTTCATGTATTACATTATTATTATATTGATTTATTGCTCTTTATAATCAATGCGAAATTTTATATACTTGATCTTGAAATTTTTAAATTAAAAATTTGCTAAAACTAATAATTGAATCTAATTGAATTCATAATTTTAAGTAGATTTATATGAATTTAGTCTTAATGTTATAATCAAAAAATTAAACATCTTTTATTAAAATAATTTCTAGGCCCTCTATCATAAGGTAAAATGATAATATCTCAAAAATAATTAATTAAATAAATTGAATATGCAAATTGTTTGAAAAGATAGCAAACTAATCTGTTGATTTCCTAGCTTTTCAATGCTTAATATTAACAGTACTAAAATAGTTTACAATTTACAGATATATAAAAAAATTGAATAATTGCCTATATACTTTGAATTATTTTATATTATGCCTTGTTTGTTGAAATAGAATTTATTAGATAAGTAGTGAATAAAATAGATACATATAAAATAAAACACTCTATATATTAAAAAACAATAATTATTTTATTTCTTTTTATTTATCCATTTTTCTCTATAACTTATGTTTATATAGCATATTTATACAGTTTTGATTTAAGTGATTTATACAATTTTAAAATTGTTTTGTATCTATAAATATTTGAATATCCCTTATTCTTTTTATTATTTAAAAAAAAAATTAAAAACATCAATATTTTTAAAGGGATTTTATAAATTAATAGTCATATCTAATATTCCATGAAGACTTATTTTTATATAATAAAATTAAAGTTATCTAAATATTTAGTAATGCTTTTTGCATTTTAAATGAAATATATGGAAAATTGAAATTTACCTGGTAATATTGGTGGTATTTTAAGGTTATAAAATTAAGTCAATTTTATTTAACGCTAAGAAACTTATTAATGTAATTAAAAACAATAAATTGAATTAAAACAGGAAAATAAGTATTCAAAAGATTTTAAAAAAATCGTAGATTAATTAAAATGAAGTAGCATAAATGTTTATTAGAATACTCTACCCTATAAATCTATGATATCTTGACATTAAAAAAAGTTATTTTCTTTAAACATTGAACTCCTTCAAAGTGCAATCTAATTTTAACATTGATTTACCTAAAATTAGCTTTGTTCTTTTTTAATTTAATTAAATTAATTTTGGGAATTATTATTTGAATTTTTAAAATGATTTTATGTACATTTAACATTCCTACTATAATTTCAAAAACGGATAATTCCAATTATCCAATAGACCTTCATAATGTCATGTCTTGTAGAAAATTAAAAATTAAATATTAATTATATTTTTTCAGATTTCTAAAATTTGTCCTCGGCTGAAGAGCGTACAATAAAAAAAAGTCTGAATTTGCTAAGAAATGTCCATGACCGATTTCATAAAGTGCGTGTTTTTGAGGGTGTTTTGAAGCAATCTAAATTTATATTCTTTAATATTTAGTGAATTCATATTTTAATTAAGATTCTTAGCATTTGAAATAGTAATAATAAGAATAGTTAATTAAACTACTAAAATGAAACTGTTAATAATCAACTTCTATCTCACACTTCTTCATCAGCATTAATTAGCTATCTTTGCCTTCCCTACTCTTTGCACCTAATTAAGTACTAAGCCGGTATTACATAGTACTGCGGCAGAACCCTCTCTAGAAAATTTAAAATAAAAGATACAAAAATGATACTTACCTTTTATGAATGTTAGACATGCTGTCGATATCTTTCATTAAAATTTTATGATTATATTTATAAGTATTTTCATTAATTTTTGTTAATATATTAATTCATTATATTTTTCAAATTATAAATCATGAATTGTAAGTCATCTATCTTATTATGAAATAAATTTAAAGAAAATATCTAAAGTTTATTCTAATATATCTCTCTTATTATAGCATGTACTGTATATAATTTTTGAAATTCTACCTACGGTGTGGAGCTTAATATTGATCACAAAGTCTCAAGGGCAATAACTTTGAAGAATAAGTAGCAAAAGAAGTTAATTTTTCAGCAACATTAAATTTAAATACAAAAAAGAGACACATAGAATACTTGAAATTTTTACTTGAAATTAAAATTAAAACAATTTGATAGAAATAAAGAGAAGAAGATATCAAACAATACGGTATACATTAAAAATCATTCTTTTAATTAATCATTAACAATATGATGGTTTATACCAAAACATAAAGGAATTACTGAATAGTTTTGATGCCAAATGAAGAAGTAAATTAGCTATATACCAAAAACTTTAACGAAATTCGTAATAACTGTGATCGTTATTTATATAATAAAATTAATGTAACTAAGATAAAACAATAATTTATTTAAATCTACAAGATTATTCATAAATTTTTATTATTAAAAGTAATAGCAAAATTAAAAATAGAAAGAAAATGGTTTGGTATTTATATTAAAAAATAAGCTATACTTTATATCAAAACATTTTAAATATTGATAATAAACTAAACAATAAGGAATAATGAATACAAATTTCACAAGCTTTAAAAGGATAGCTTCCAACAAATCACAATTAATTGGAATAAAAATGTTGAAGATATTCCTGGATATGCAACTGATTTTTTTTATATTTGCAAACTGTAGTTATAAATGTTATCTTAAGTGTATTTATTTGTAATTTTTAATTTATTTTGAGTTGAGTGGACAAGCATTAGTACTGAAAAAAATATGATGAATATATATAAAAGATTTTA
Organism: Oxytricha trifallax; assembly: GCA_000711775.1. Classification (NCBI taxonomy): domain Eukaryota; phylum Ciliophora; class Spirotrichea; order Sporadotrichida; family Oxytrichidae; genus Oxytricha; species Oxytricha trifallax. Next base: position 13,219 of record ARYC01006723.1, read on the forward strand.
GGTGTTATTAATAAATAAAGTAATTGATTTGGCTTCATCTAAAGTAAACAAGCAAACTAATGTTTAATTAATTGTTTTCCCTATTAAATTTAGTTAAAACTTAGGGTATTTTATCAAATTCTTTTGATTAAGAAATTCTATAATGAATTAAAAGCATAATTTGATTTAGAGAGAGCATGAAATAACACACCAAAGTTGTCAAAAGATATAATGAAATAAACCATTCCGTGGAAGAACATTTCCTCACTTATTTGTTTAGAAAGTGAATAATCTACAATAACATTTATTTTGAATAAGAGTTAATTGAAGAATTATCACTAGCAAAATTGTTGTGATAATCGATAGAGATAAAATTAATGATAGAGATATTCAATTGCAAGAAAGAAGTGATAGTACTATACATAAAAATATCTTTGATGTATAAAAAGTGAAGGACCTACATCTTAATTTAAATTATATGTTAAATCATTTAAACGAGATATAAATTGCTTTACCAATTTAAACAATTTCAAGACTCATATGATGAGTAGATGCTTGAATAACTTAAAGGATTAAATGAAAAACTATATTAACAATGAGATTAATAAAGACTCAAGAAACTTTACTGGCCTAAAAAATGCAGAATTAACTTGAAAGTGATATTATCAGACAAAGCTATAATTTATTGTTTATATTTATTTTATTTAGAATGAATTTGATAAGTATTATAATATTTAAAATTTATAATTGAGGATTTTAGTTATTCATTCTCATCTATACTTAATTTTTTTTCTCATTCATTCTTTGTTTAGAACTTATTTTTTCACTATTATTTGAGTTTCTCTTTGTAACCTTCAGTATTGGAGTTATCTATAATGGCTTAATCATGGGAATTCTTTAATCTGAAACTCTTTCAGTTCTGTCAATTTATCGCATAACTTGTTGAAATTAATCCCTTTAATAATCTTTTATTACTGATTTTCAGTTTAAAGGCTTATTATGACTGATTATAAATGCTTAATTAATTGAGCATTTCTAGATCTGTTCTTTGTTAAAATTTTATCTCCCTTATTATAGTTATGATACTTATGTATTCTTAACATATAATAAATTTGCTCATTTAATTTCCTACTATAAATCCATATAAACCAACTTATAGATTGTAGTATCTCAAGAAATACATACCGATAATTTAGATAAACACATTAATACCAGTGTAAAAATATTAGAGATATGGAAGTTATTATACAATAATATTAATTTCCATATTTTTGTGAGTATCTAGTTCGCATTACTGACATCAATAATCCTTATTCGTAGTTCTTACTATATACTCATCAGATTTCATCAAGCTCTATTGTAATATGGAAAAACTTCAAACTTTTCTTCCTAAATCGTACAATCTAAGTACTTAAACCTTTTTATTATTCGAGTTTTACTTTATTAAATTGCTTGAAAATTAATGAAATTAATAAATTTAAATCATTATTTATTTATTAATTACATTAGAATCTAATTAATAGAATCATAATCTTCTTACAATTAAGATCACTTTAAATAAATATATATATAAGGAGTTAATTAAAAATATTTAATAAGATAAAAGCGATATAGGGAGGCTATGCAATTATTATTATAAAAGTGATTTTAGCAAACAGAAAATTATATAAAATCAAGAAAGGGACTTTTTAATTAAATTTTATTAATTGAGTTTTTAAAAGGTAGTAATTGCAATTTATTATAATCTAAGATATGATTATATAAATGAATATAACGTCTTATTTAAATCAAATCTAGATGAAGTAAATTATAGAGATTGATAGAGTGATAATCGCTAAAGGGCAAGTGAAATTAAAAATCTAGAAATCAAAAATTCTAGACTTATTATATAATCTATTTATTACTACTATTAAACAGACTATATCTTAAATTAGTTAGTTAGGTATATAGGTTTCTCAAAGATTTTTGCTGGTACACTAAAGACTGCCAGTACGGTCCCTACTTTTAACTATGGTGTTTTCCAGGGCTGCACATTTCGCGCCTCCAGCATGATTGGTAGTCTGATTCTTTAATTTTTTGTTGTTGTCCTTGTTATATGTTTTCCAGATGTCGTCGATGCACTTTTCAATGTTGGAGTTTTGAGTAGTTTTCTTGAATTCGTAGGCATCAAGATTTTTGGATTTGTCGTCATCAGCAATCCATCTAGTAGTTATAAAACTAGGCTCTTCGGCGTCAGCTTCTGTTTTTTGCAGCAATAGGAGTACTGGCTTGTTCCTGGAGGTCACTTCCTTCGCTCTCAACTATGTCAGCTTTCTTTGTTGTTGTAGGTCCACCTTCCCTCTTTAGTAGTTATAGTAATAAATAGATTGAAGTAAATTACATTGTTATAAATCTATAATAAAATAGGCTTACAGTGATAATAATTATTATATGGTTATTGATTAATAATATTTTTAATTAATTCTGCATTAAAATTTAACATTTTTATGTGCAGAAGATGTTTTTTTAGCCAGGATGATGGAGAGTATGTGAAATCGAGGCAATTTATATACTCTTTATCAACAATTTTTATCACTTAAATGTAAAAATATTTTATGTAAGACTCTTCAAGCTTATGATTCTTCATTATTCAACAGACAATATAAAGAAAAATACTTAATTATATGTAGTTTGATAACTCGGAAAAAGATTTTGATAAGCAAAATTAAAGATTTATTACCTCGTTGTAAATATCATAAAGTCGACAGTCAAATATCTCTAAATAAAATTAAAAAATATGCAATACATATATCAAAATCAATCAAATCCCTTTTTAAGATGAAAAGATAATTTCAAAGATAATGATTGTAAATTTAAGAGTTTTCTAATTAAGAGAAAAATTTAAGATTATTAAATATGTATAAATTGGTTTATGTAGGGCAATAAGTATTTTTTAATTCATAATGCAATCATTAATCTAACTAACCGCTATTTGGCAACTCATAAACACTCAATAATAAATTAATGAGTCAACAAAAGTAGTGATATAAAATCGAATTTAGATATTTTATATAATTTTTGGAAATATATAAAATTTTTCACCCTTAGCAATAATTCCTCTATCTTATAATTTAATTTCTTGTAACATATATATTTAAAATCACCGATAATATAATAATATATCTAGTCTTTGAAACTTAAGACCTAAAATGTCAGACAAAGACCAATTTAACATTTAAATGACTTAGAAACACAAAAAAAAAAGTAATCAAAATTAATAAATTCTGAATTTAATTACTCTACATTTTAATTTTTTTATTTTATTGAATATTATTAAAACTATTAATTTAAATAACTGTGATATTTACAAGATCAAATCATAAAAAAAGTATTCTTTATTAACTAAAGTTAAGCGTTTTAATAACAAATAGAAATTCTACTTATATAGATAAAAACTTTGATTCAATTTTGAATATTAAATATACCTTTTTTATGATAATTATTAATAAAATAACTTTAAATCCTCTTGATAACCTTCTCATTTACCCTTTCCCAAATTTTATTATTCAACTTTCTCATACTAATATTCGCCACTATTTTCACCTCTTATATTTTTATTATTAAAATGTGCAGCAAATTTATCTGAGTTAGTCCTCTTCTTCAAGATAGGTAGGAAACTCCTTATACTTATCTAAACCTTTTAATCCTGCAAAATTCATGAATATATAAGTTTGTAAGTATTAAGCATGAGATTTATGTAAGAATTAGTGGTTATAATCAGTAAATTCTAATTACAATAACTCGTTTAACTAGCCAAAATATTTACGAGTTCTCCTTTATTGACTCTTCAGTCCGCATTGCTTTAACCAAATCTTGATTTATATTTGGCTTGTACTAACACCTTAGATTTATATAATTAGTTACAATTAATTATTTAATGATAATATTTGAATAATTCGTTAAACTGCTAGTTAATTTATAAATCTATTTGTTAATATTATGAAGACTTAAACACAGATTAGAGTTTTCAATAAATCTGATCTTATTTAATATGAATAAGCCCTAGATTATACTCACATTAATATTATTATTTATCATCTTCATACAATAAGGTATCAATAAACATAACATAAAACTGAATTATAATTCATTATGTGCATTAAATAATTTGTGTATAATCAATTTAATAGATAATCCCATAAATGCAAGATTAAAACATATTGAAAGATGAAAGGCTTTGAATTGATAAAAAACTTTATCATCATCATATATAGGATTTAGTGATGACTCAATCATATGCACAAGAGAGGGAATAGTCCTAGATGTCTAATGCAGATGATAATTAGGTTGGATAGATTTGGAAACAGTTACTTTGACTCCTTCAGATATCTGCGATTATCTACCTAAGGATAAATTACTTAATTCAGGTGGCTCTTTGATAAATTAAGCTGGATATCCCCAAATTATAAGCAACTTTATCTACAATGTCTTCCTTATTAAAACTATTAATTAAATTTTGAATAAAATAGGAAGTTATACTCTCTACTATAATTTCTAATCGTCAGTAAATTCTAAATGAAACTAATTGAAACATAACTTTCTTAAAAATTTCTTTTCTATCAAAATGACTTTGTCACAATAGCATCTAATTGATTGTTTAAGTTATTCATTAAGTTAATTCATGCATCCACAACAATTATTTAATCAATTTTCTGGTAATTACAATTAAAAATATGATGAATTTTAAAATAAACTATATTTTCTATCAAATATAAACAAGAATTCTTTGATTCTTTTAAATAAAATGATTAGTCAATTCAAAGTTTTCGACAGAATTAGCTAATTTTCAATCATCTTCTCCTCGTCTATGACCGGGTTATTAAAACATTTATTTTCATTTTCTTTATTTACTCGTTCTATTGGAATTAATTTTATAGGATCTAAACATACATTTCAAGAACTCTTAAAAATATTTAAATGTGTTTTTAATATATAATTATATATATTGTCTATCTATTTACAAAGTTTATAGTTTTGTAGAAATATTAACTGTAAAAGGATCGAAAATATATTATTATATACTATAAAACTTATAAATTAATACACGGATATTTAAAAATGTTTAGAGCGCTTATAAATTGGATTTTGTATTAAGAATATCTATTTATTGGATTGAGTTGAGTAAATATTCTCAGTTTTTAATAACTATAAAGTATACAAAGTTCTCACTTCAAAAGATTCTATTAGGTTTATTGTTATATTTATGAATAATAATTTATCTTATAAATATTTTATCTATTCCCAAATAATCAAACTTGGCTAATAAAATTTATATAAGATATTAATTTATATCAACAATTACTATCAATTTAAACAAGAATTTGCTTAGCATAATCTACTCTCATTGACTACTTAAAGTAAAAAAAGACATAGATTGAGTTTAAAAAACTAAAATTCGAAATGTAAACTGTGAATTATTAAATTATTATGTAAATAATCGGCTTTATAAAGATTGATTGATTTTGTTTCAAATTAATTCTAGAGCATTTTGTTGTTACTTTCTACTGCATTTTTATTTTAATGATGTTTTAATTGCGTGAGTTGACTTATTATTATTATTTAATGCTTTACAGAACGTGAGTTGACTTAATAGATGAATAACTCATAGTTTTTGAGAATAATGAGATCTAATAGAACGCAATTACTATAAAAAGTGAATAAATTCTTCTGTACTTTTAACTTTATTAAATTCCTAAGAGTATAATTTTGAGTTAGTATCTTTGAGTGCCGTTGAAATATTTAAAGTTAAGTTAATGATTCATTTAAATATAAGTCGTCTGCAAAAGATTTTCTTCAATAATTATCATTTAAGTATACAGATTCACATTAAATTTCTTATAAAAATTTGTATAAACTTGAAATGCTTTAGGAAATAAATAGGTAAGTGATTATTAGAATCTTATTGAAAACTATTAGCATTTGATAAAAAGATATAACTGACGTATTGTTCTCGACTATACTCAATCATACCTCTATATGGGAACGGGATTGTGTAATCTAAGTTTTATGAATCAGAGATTTCATTAACACAGTACATAGGATGTGGAGCTGATGTTGTAATCACTGGCTATAGACTTCTTGTAGTTTATTCCCTGTAGTTACTTCTAGAGCTCAATCTTGAATAAGAGTAATGCTTGTGACGAATGCCTTGATATCTTGATGGCTTGATGGTTCTCAAATAGTGCCTAGAGTTCATTAATATTGACAGAGGATAGGAAGATTCTCTTGGCTAAGATCTGTTTATTGTACCAAAAGATTTTAGCAAGCCTTGGGTAGCTCTTCATCATGATTTCTGATGATGTTAGAGGAGTACTTCATTTTTATAGCGTAGTATATAATTTATTCATGTTAAAATTAATTAATTAAATCTAACAAGCTTTCGGTTTTATTATCACCTTGAATTCTAATATTCTCAAATAATATTAAAAGCTTACATGGTATTGCAAGAACTTTTTAACTCGATTTGTCTAGTGTATAACTCAAAGAAGTGGGATATTTTAAATCGCGAAGGCAACCCATTGCTCTATTTTACAAAGCACTCCAAGAAGTAGTTGGATGTTATTTAGACTTTTACTATATTATATATTGATACATTTACTAATTTAAATTATTAATTTCACAAATTCTTCAATTATTACCCCAAAAACTTACCCATTCCTGGTCATCCTGCACACTAAAATGGCTGAGGGTACTCACAAACTATAATTAAATACCACCTTATTAAGGCTGTTAGTTTGTGGTAGAGCGCCTTAATTATATTAATTACAAAAAATAAGTAAATTCAAATGCTAATATTTAAAACCATAAAAAATTTAATAAAAAAAGTAATATAGAGATATATATATATAGATAATAATTTAAGGTAAAAAAAGTAATATATAATAATATTATAACTAAGATTAAAAAAATGTAAAAAAGTTACCATACAAAGTATCAAAACTTGAACTGCCTTCAATATGCGAAAATAAAGCTGTTTAATCCTACATTACTTTTTTATTAAACTTTATTACGGTTTTAAATATAGCATTAAAATTTACTTATTTTTTGAAATTAAAATGATTAAGATACTCTACCTGTAGAGGACTGAAAAATATTTAAATATTAATAGAAATAATTAATATTGATTAATTTATTTATTTAAAGATGATCATATTGTTTTAGCTAAATGCCAAGTCTCCAAAAGAATCACCTCATATAAATTTCAATAATACCACAGGATATCCCAGATTTACTTATGTTTATAGAGTATTTTTTCTCAAAGCGGATTGTCCTTAATTCTATATGTTTCCTTTTATATTAGGTAAAAGCGCTTAATTTACTAAGAATCAGGCTTTCCATCATTAATAATTAAAAAGGATGAACAACCATATTATAATACATGAGATATTCTTAACAAAATGCCTCTGGAATGAGAATGTCACTGTATGCTACATCACTAATGAAGAACGTTGAATAATTAGTTACAGTGACAGAAGGATCAACAATTTGAATGTAATTGAATCATCATGATAGAGATCATATTCAAATCTTATATTAAATCTATTGAAGCATGCAGTATTTGTTATTGAAAAGATTGGGTCGGAAATAACAGCAGATAAGTCAAATTGTTTTCAAACAAATGCCTGCAACATGAAGAGTCTTAGGTTGGTTTATTCGATCTCAAATGAAATATTCATCTTTTCATCACTCTCGGTATCATACTTAACGATATTAGCATAATTGCCAAATGAATCATCTTTGAAATGGCATGGTGTGGAGACAACAATTTTAGTTATTCACATGCTTAATGATGCTAATTGTAACGTTGGTTTCAATTATTTGAGTATAGCAATATTACTGGTTACAATCACATTTGAAAGTATATCTAAACCAAGAATGGAGTAATTATTATTAAATCCGTATGAAATGCTGACTTTTTTTATTTAATCTATATCTCTGAAATATGAATTAGCAAATTTGATCTGTATTGGTATTTACATATCATCCTCATCTACACTGATAAGATTAAATCCAAACTAGATGCCATGTAATTTAGCAAGGATTTCTTTGAGTACATAAAATTATCATATTGGTGTTCATGTTTACTGATTATGAAGTCATTCGTGGTTGATCGCCCAACCAGATCCACAACGCAAAAAGCAATCAGTAATTGGAATCTTAGCGACCAGAGATTACGTCCTTCTGCTCATAATAAATTCATTTTCAAATTTAAATATAACTTATGATTTTAATAATTTTGAAATGCTAAATAAAGATTATGAGGCAAAAATATATTTGATATAAATATACAATCAAAGTTATAAAAATTGTCATGCTAAAATAAATATTAAAACAATAAAAAAAGAGAAGAAAATTATTATATTGAGGTTTTCTACAGATTTGCATGACAATTTATCAAAAATATTCTCAGATAATTTTGATTAAACTTTAGAATAATTTATATAAATATCATAAATTGTTCGATAATGTTACTTAAAAGGAGTTGTTTCGAAAAATTTAGTTTCATAATAAAAAAGGAATACAAACATGTTATATTTCATATGAATTTTTTTCTTAATTATGCATTTTCATTGAATAGTATTTTAAAAAGTAAATTGATATTCTTGCGCCCTTTACTCTTATTATTTATTGATATCTTATTCGGGTTATAATTTATTATTCCTTTGAAATGAATAAGAAATAATAATTCAAGCGAGAGAGTGATTTCAATGAAAATTTACCTTTAAAACTTAAAAAGTTTGAGAGTAAAAGATTTCCTCTATATTTTATTAGAAAAAGGTTTATTCCAAATATTATTAATTACTATAAATTATAACACTAATTACAAAATCAAACTAATCTATTTTAAGAACCTTCCTTGTCATCCCATAAGAGATATAACCAAAATACCAAGATAATTTACTACTTAACTCTATGAAGTTTATCAGTAGCATTTGAAATATCTAAACCAAATATTGATTAAAGCTCTCTTCAAGGATCGTAGTGATTGATATTATATAAAATCATCCAAAGAAAGTATTAAGAGATAATTGGTGCAGTCAAAGAAAATATAAAACTTTGACTGTGTATCAAAGTGACAATAAAGAAAAATGTAGAAATTAATTTGTAAATTGCGATATATCAGAGTCAATGCTTGAAAGAGAAAGTATAACTACTTATCTTGCTTGTTTTCTTGTTTATTTTTATATTAATTAATTGTTAATCAATATAAACTTGACATTTATCAAGGAAAAAAGAAAGCAAGAATAGCCATTAAGAGATATGAATTAAAATAGTAACATTAAAAAAGTATCAATTTTATTTTCATATTTTCTTCATAAATGACATATTAATACTTCTTAGATATTAAAATAATCCTAATATTATAGAGAATAATTTATGTTTTATTAGTATGAGTAATAATTAAATGTATAAGATTAATTATAACTATTATATATTCTGTAACGCTTTAAGAAGAATCACTAAAAGCTTATTTTACAACTTTGATTACATTATAGTTTATTAAACTAACCTGGATATTACAATGAAGCCCCTCTATAAAACTCCAAGTTATTGTTGATATTTAAAAGACAATACCTCATTAAAAGAATACCAAAATCCAGATTGATCAACCGTATAGAGCTAAAAAAAAAAGAATTTTTTGAAGTATAAATGAAAGTTAAAAATAATAATGACATATTAATTAATCGATAGTTATTTAGGAATTACTTAAAAGGTTCATTGATAGGGTAAGTGTGAGTGAACTGAATAAAATCAACTTTTTTTCAATGAATATAATGTTTTATCATAACTGTTGTAAATATAAACTTAATTAATTTTTAGTAATGAATTGAATCTCTGAATAAAAAAAGACCGAATACTAATAACATAAGCAATGAGATAAATTATAAGATAATAGAGAAACTTTTTCAAGCATTGCAAGTGTTGGTATTACTTGAAAATGAAGCTCAGAATGAAAATCACTTAGTACCAGGACCTAACAGGCTACAATGCATGGGAAGGAAAGATTTGAGGCATAGACATTATCGCCATTTACTGTAATAGCATTACTTAAGTTAACTTCTACATGGCCTTGTTAGAGAACTGGTGGCATTGGATGAATTAGCTATCATGTGAGCATCTCTGGCGTGAACAGAAATAATTGAGGCTCAATATGCAGTAGGAAGATTAGTGACAGCGTATGGCAATGAGTTGTTGGAGCTTGGGAGTCAGAAGTGCGAGATCTGCCAACTTTACTATAGTTGATACTGTGAGCAAAGAACAATGGAGATGCTGAGTAATAATGATAGAATCCAGAGAACTTGAAATCCCCTATGTATTGATGTACTTAGACTCTTTAGGCATCTTTGCCTTCTCCCCTTAGTGCGATGGAGTCATTTTGGAAATCTGACGTGCGAGATAATGGGAGCACAAAGGGTTAAATAGCACTAGTGAAGCAATAGTATTCTTCAGATTGGCGCAGGAATTTAGTGCTTCTATAATAGTATGTCTTTTAAACTTAATCAAATTCTTCTAGATCAGAAGTGATTCAGCCTTAGCACCTTACTCAAAAAACATTGGAAATAGTGTTTCCCTAAAAATGAATGCGAAACCGCCCAAGGGAAGGCATCTGCTTGATAAAAGTGATTGAACTGTAGTACAGCCAAGAATTGGCATGCCTAAAGGAGATTAAGGAAATATGACATAGGCTCATTTGGTAAGTATTGATACTTGATTATCTTGGCTACCCAAGGTGATGTCTGAGTCGGACATTCCACCGTCATGAGATAGCTCGACTGCGTCTAGTGGTGCCCTTGGTAAGCCAACACGATGCAGTTTACCCCCCATTTCGATTTCTAAACCGAAAGTCACAAAATGTTTGCAGGCTTATGTCTAGATTAGCTTTCCAGAATGAACAAAACAGAGAATGTTCATAAGAGCAGACTTGAGTCCATTCCAAGCCATAATTCCTCAAGAAGCTCCCGACAAAATTGACAAGATAGTCTTCCTAATCTACAAACAAAAGAATTAGAAATCAGAAGATCAGGGATAATGCCAAGAATAAGACATGCCATAGACTTGGCTTCCCACTCAGTGCTAAATATGAAACTTACAGAATCCCATGTCATAGAGTTCGCAATGAGAATGTATACAACACTTTCTAAGCGTCCTGATTAAAGACAAGGAGCACCCACTTCTGCATCATAAGAAGGAAAATATTTGTATGAATAAGACGACAAGGAATTCATTGGGATACCATGAGATATAATATACAGTTGATGAAACTGAAAACATAAAGCAAGGAAAATAATAAATTAAAAATGCTTCAATTAGTTTAAAGAGCTCAGTAATATATCACAAATTATTTAAACTAAAACATTAAGATTCATATTTAAATATTTCAAATCACTAAAAGTAAATAAATTTTCATTTTTAATCATCCTAATTTTTACAATCTTTTAATTTAATTTTAGACTTTTAATAAATATATTGGAAGATTTAATAGAACCTAAATATATGTAAAGTAAAAATACTAAAGGGGTGATTGCCATTACAATGATCTACTTTCCATAGTGATATATAAATCATAAAGTCATCATTAAGAATATCTAAAGGAACCATAAAAACTAAATCGATGTTCAAAGGAGACTTCGGCCATTTTATAACAGATATAACAAAATACTAAATCATATAAAAGATAATTGTTTTATTTAATAATGTATATGAATCCTGAATAAAAGAAAAAATAAACTATTATTTAATTTCATGTTGAAGCGCAAAATCAATAAAGTATATTAAATTTGTCAATGAAGTATTGTCGAGATCAGATAGTTAAAAAAGAGATTGAAAATTAACAATTATGGCAATGATTCTCAAGAATTTAGAGTACTACAATAACTAGCTATTAAGCATAATATTTTTATATATTTAACAAAGACATATTATCATATAGAAAATATGTAAAGATAATACAACTTGAGATTTAAATGATGAAAATTTATATATTTTAATTATTAATATCTGAATACATTTTCCATAAATTTGATAAATCAAAGTTATTATTTAATTAAATGTATAATCAGATGAAGCTTTCTTTTACATAAAAAAATAATGATTGCAAATTAAGTCAGTCCTATCCCTTAATTTTCAAAATAATGAGAATTTATATAATAAAAAACTTTGCTTATTTTTATATAAACATACTAATAATTATAAGTACTAAAAATGATTAAAATTTAGTAAATTTTTTAGGGATTATTTTATATAAAAATAACTTTGACAACATAAAATTCACAATTTATTATATTCAACCAAGCCAATCAATTTATAACTTATTATTAATATTTCCCTTGCTGATGATGTCTAGTTGATGATTAAAGATTAAAATATAAGCTTGGCAAAAATTGAAATTTCTGATAAGCATCTTTAAAAAAAGAAAGAATAATTTTTAAAAAATAGGGTTCAGAGTAAAGATGAAATTTCCAAAGTGTAGCATCATAATAAATCCACTATCTGCATAAGAAGTTATCCAAAGAAGATTCTCAAAACATGGAACGAGATGACAAAAAAGTAGTTCCAAATATCATAAAACGCATAAGTCCAAACTGAAAAAATCAATATCTTAACAAAATAATAAGAAAACGTAATAAACAGGAATATAAAGCAATAAATAATTACTACAAGGAATATATTAAAATTACAAATAAGATTATATTTTTTTTACTCAGGATCTTAATTTCATATTATCACATTCGCTTTACTTACAACTATTCATAAACATCATTAAAATATCAACAATTAATTGATTATAAAAAAGATTCAATTTAAACCTGACAATAACTGCACTAAATAACAATTATTTGCCTATATACATATTTATATTTGTACTTGATAATTTTCATTATGTTTGCCACATTATTTATTTAATTTGATCTAACTAAATAAAATAATTTAATAAATTTACATTTCTAATTTAATGTATTCAAAATTTAGAAATATAAATTAATTATAAAAAAGATGGGCTTAATTTAATAGTATTAAGAAATATTAAACAGTAATATAGTGTAATCCTTAGGTGTAATTTTTAGTTGCAAAATACTTGTTTTCAATTAAAATTACATAATAAAGATAGCAAATGGAAAATAAACGTTTTTAAATATAAAACTTAACGAAATTGAATAAAAGTTAAAATAAATTATCCAATTAAAAATCTTAATTGATATTAATATTAAACAGAATATAAAACAAATATAAGTAAACTTCAAATATAATAATTAGTAATAATTATTAAAAATAAATAATTACTTTCTCATAAAAATAATAAAAATAAAAAATATATCAAAAATCAAAAATATCTGTAATTCTAAGAGTCCCAGGGGGGCACAAGAAAAATGAATAATTTAATAATTAGTTGGAAAAACATAAAATAAACATTTGAATTCAATTATAACACACTAAAAACACGCACTATATGAAATAAGTCATGGACAATTTTTATCAAATTTCCACTTTTCTATAATTTATCTGGTTCAGCAAATGACAAATCATGAAAATCTGTAATAAAATAATTAATATTTAACGTAATCCTCTTCAAGACTTGTCAATTTAAAGATCATTTGCTTATTTTAAATTTCTTTTTTGAAATTATAGAAGAAAAAAAAAGTCCAAAAAGTCAATTTAAAAATTATATGAAATTCCCAAAAATAAATAAAATTTAAATGTATGAATTCAATTTAAAATTAGAAGCCACGAATCGCACGAGAACATTATTTAAAACTAAATTTGTAGAATTGCCAAAATTTACAAAAATTAAATAATTTTTATAAAATTTCAGAAATCTTAAATTGAAACATTCTTCCACTCAACATATTTCTTTTTTATCAGGGACTTGGGTGGACAAGAAAGTTTAAGAATTTAATATTGATAAAATCGATAATATTAGGAAATTCAATAGATACAAATACATTATATTAATACAAGTAATTTAGATCAGCTATTAATAGTAATTTGATTTAGTTCGCTTTTAATTTTAAATATCTTTAATAATTATGAACAAATTGTACATTATATATTGTACAGTTTCAGAGTATTTTCTTTTTAAAAATTAAGGCTTACTTTCATAATTGTACAATGTAGATTGTACTGTTTTATAGAATTATCTTTTTTTTTAATATTTAAATTTTACAAATCTGTGCATTGAGATTAATTAGAGTCATTATTATAAATAATAAAAATGAAAATTATGATTATTCAAATGAGTGACAATCAGGAACTATATATTGGAGGCTTCTTTCCGAAAGAACTTACATAATTAATTAGAATGGAGAAGCAACTAAATTAGAAGTGAGAATCTTCAACAAATGAGAGGCACATTTTTGTTTTTGCCATAAATAACCGAGGAAGATAGATAAATGCACACCCAAGTCGAAGAAGAATTCTCGCGTAAATCACCGAGGTGCAGCCACGCACTCATTTTTCATGTTACCGATGATGACAGTTCATTGATGCAATACCTCTCTATTCACGTTAAGTAAAATGGCCTTGGTCTAAAAAAAGAATTACTTTAGCAAGCCTGAATATCTTGAATACTAGACTTTTAGAGATCTACAATTCTCCTTTACACTGATTAGCAAAGTAAAGCTCAGAAAACTATACGAAAATAATGGGTAGTTCGTACTTGACTGTGTAGGCATTTAGAATTTCTCAGAATTTATCGCATTCGCAAAATTTCAGGCTAAAAATTAAGAAATCAAAAGGACTTCATCAAGAAGCTCCTCTCAATCACAACGAAGAATTACAGATTAATTTAAAGAGCTAGTGAGATCGTATAGGTTAACTCTGTCGAAGATATATATAGAATGTTTCAAGATGATAGGGACATATGCTATAGAATTGTAAGAAACCACAAAACACTTATCACTTACTAGGGGTATGAATAGAAAATTCAATCAAATCCAGAGCAACAACAAAAAAGATCTAATCACTATGTATTTTCCTAAAGCTCCATGATGCCTAATCAAAGCATTTGATAAAACATGATCATATAATTCTACAAAAAATCCTATACTTCGATTTGGTAGACAAGATCTGCAAATTCATATTTAAAAAATGCCCAGAAAAAGTCAAAGTTATCTGATTCTTCTTGGAGCCCAACACGGGAAAGTCTACTCTTGCTAAACAAATCAGAAAGGTCTTTATTACTGAAGATTTCAGAATACTTAACAGATTTTTCTGCATGGATTCCAATACTCCTCAGAAATAACCCGAGCTTGTAGTCATGGAAGAGATAAAGAGGGACATATTCTACGATAGCGACAAAATTGACGATCTGAAGCGATTCTTTGAGGGGGAAGGCTACCCCGTGAGCCTAAAATACAAACTACCTGTCGTTAGATTCTAGAAGTGCCAGATTCTTGATATTTCATATCAGTTGCCATTCAACCAGTTGAGTCAGTTAGACAGAAAGTCATTCAAGACGAGAATGCTTATAGCAAAGTTCATAGAGGCAATTATTAGAGAAGATGAGAAGTTCCCCTTCAGTGAAGTGGAGCTCGCTTTGTACTTTCAGTAAAGATTGGCTACAGATGGGGACGCAGAGTTGATGCAGGACGAGAAGACGGTGATTGTGGAGACAAATGACAGCAGACCCACAGTCAAAAAATGATCAATACAGTCAAGAAACTAGGGAGATTACACTTTTAATTATACATTTGTATAATTAATTTAAAATAATGACTCTTATTAATCTCAATGCACAGATTTGTAAGATTTAAATATTTTTAAAAAAGAAAATACTCTGAAACTGTACAATATATAATGTACAATTTGTTCATAATTATTAAAGATATTTAAAATTAAAAGCGAACTAAATCAAATTACGATTAATAGCTGATCTAATTAGTGCCAGTTATAATTACTTGTATTAATACATTCAGTAAAAATAGAAATATTTACCAAGAATGAGAGAATAATCAACTTTTTCTCTATAGTATTTATTTATATATTACTAATTAATTGATTAAAATCGCACTCCAACCCTAATTGTTTTATTTTAGGGATAGAGTGCGGAATATATTATAAAAATAATAAATAAGTCAATTTTGTTGATAATATTACATTTCGTTTATATAAATCGACATTAAGTTTTTATTATTTATAATTAAGATTATTACACATTAGTTTATAAAAAGTCGTAATTATGATTAATCTTAAAAACTTATCTATTAAAAAGTAAAATAATTTGAAAATTTATTATCTAAATATTATTAATAAAAACTTAATGTCGTTTTAAATAAATGAAATGTAATATTATCAATACAATTCACTTATTTATTAATTTTATAATATATTCCGCACTCTATCCCTAAAATATAACAATTAGGGTTGGAGTGCGATTTTAATTAATTAATTAGTAATATATAAATAAATACTATAGAGAAAAAGTTGATTATTCTCTCATTCTTGGTAAATATTTCTATTTTTACTGAATGTATTTGTATTTCTTGAATTTCCTAATATTATCTATTTTATCAATATTGATAAAACACATAACATCAGGAAATTATATTTTTCGTAAAATAAATAAACTGCCATTATTATATAATCTGTAAATTAAATAAAAGCATATAATTTAAAACATGCAATAAAAAAATAGGTTTTAAAACAAAATGTCTTAAGTATAAAGATTTATTAATTTTTATCTTAAATATCAAATTATAAGTTGCCTTAGTCACCATATATATGCAACTTCGAAGTTAGTTATATAGCTGCAATTAATTACAATTTGCAATTAATAACAAATAGCAATTAATTCTAATTTCATTATAAATTAGAAAATTCTTAAGTATTTCAATATACGCAAAGATAATGACCTAAAATATATATTTTAGGAATAAAATGCTTATAAATGAGTAGAAGTTCATAATTAGTTTGTTTTAAGTTTATAAATGTTTATTTTTTACTTAATTATTGACTTATTATTTTTAAAAGTTTTGAGTTTATTCAAGATTTATTCAGAAAGGTTTTAACAAATTCGATTTTAGATTTCCTCATTTTATATTTTAATAATTTAATTTATATTTATAGTCTGTTTCTTAATTGTTTATTTCAAAAATTTAATTTCTAAAATTTACGATCAATAATTAATAGAAAATATATAAAATATAAATTTTCATTTTTTAAACATGAATTTATTAAATTTGCATTGTCATTTCTTAACAATTAGTTTTATAAGAAATTAATTTTTTTTTAAATTCTTATTACTTCAATGTCATTTGGATAATATATAATATAAAGTTGAAAATATTTTACCATAAATATTTTTTTTTATTTTTCATTAATTCATACATTTATTTATGTTATTTTTGAATCTTTTTCTATTAAAGTCTTCTGCACATTTTATTTTCTCAAAATGTGAGTATATTACTTTTTTATTAGCAATTTAATCAAAATTTTTATGATTTTTATTTCAATTCATTTTTTATATGAGTTTATTTTCAGAAGATTTTTTATTTATGATTTATTTTATAGAAATAATCAATGTTTTTAAATTCTAATTTTATTTAGTATATATATGAAAATGATAATATTTTTATAAATTTAAAATTTCTTATTTTTTATTCATTCTCACCTTTAATTTTGAGGAAAAACACTTGTGATATTATAATTATACTCTTGATCTTATATAAATTTAAAATTGATTTTATCAATTTAATTATATCTTAACTTCAATGAGTTTATAAGTGAATCAGCAATCCCCATGATTCAAGAATTGTAAAAAATTAGATGAATTAATCAATCTAAATATAGAAATATTTTAATCAATTATAGTTTTTTTACTTAAAACTTAGTCATTTTTATGACATAGAGTTGCTAAAACATAATAATAATAATTTATCATTGAAACTTCATAAATATATTATTTAAAGTAGAAATTTATAACTTTCATCTGAGAATACAGCATATGTAGAATTCTTACAGAAATAGATGCCAATAATATAAATGTTAATTATAAATATAATATAAAAACTGCATATACATGTTAAGATTATAAATTACATATATAAACAAACCCAGATTTTATTTGTGCACGAATATTTACCGAACTACTGTTTAAAATGTGATTTAGGGTTCGATATAAATGATTAATATTAACTTAATCAAGGGCGGATATTACATTTATTGAGCAATGACTAAATTAAATATTTTAGTTCGTAAAATATTTTGATTAGAACTTTTATTAAATTAGGGGCAGCATCTTTGACCGATGACTACAAATGCTGTTCCTGTTAGCCCTCTCTGTCGTTGACGAGGATGACGAGGACGAATCGCCAACAGAGTCTTGCTTAGCTAAAATCTACTTTATCTAGTAGGCTCTACATCTCAGTAAGAGAAAACGAAATCTGTGGATCTTGAGTCAAGAAAAAAGATCGAATGAGTATTTTAATGTGTTAGTCTTCATTAGCACTATATTGAATGATCTCACAATTAACGATGAGCTTCTCTTAAGACTGGACATCGATATAGAGGTTCCTGTTAATATAAGAGTGCACTATTATTGATTCCACGCTGTATACATCGACCATGAGATCAGCTTATGAAAACTCCCCAAAAATAGGCGAATAAAGTCTCTAAGACTTGTAAGATTTAGTCTTGAGGTTAGTCATCCGACTAGCGTGTTCATAGTTTACAACTCTCAATTCTTTAGAGCTCTAGTCTACAATAATATTCTGTAGGTTTAACCTTCTTTGTGCATATCCAAGACTATGGATCTCCATAACACCATTATTCAACTTTCGTAAATAAGTTTAACTTAGAACTGGGTCGTAGCATATTCTCTAGTAGTCGCAAAATTGTAAGGGTAGAATATATAGACTAGTCCAATATGACCAAGGGCTTTAACTAAGTACTTAAGGGTTATCAAACTCTTCAACTTCTTTTAAGCAGCAAGTTCTGAAATAGCTACTCATTGCTGAGCTTAATTTGCTAATCCTACTAATTAAGGAATAGAATTTCATTTTATAGTCTATAAAAATTATCTTTATAGCAAAGTGCAGCGTAGTGGTGTATCCCCAAATCAGTGACTGGGCTTCTCTTTTCGACAAGTTATCTTATTGAAGCATAAAGCGGGATCATGAAATGTCGATTGATCTAAAAGTGACTAAGATAGTCGAAACTGAGTTCACCAAATCTATCCCCCCACTACTCGATATTAGTCGTTCGCTTAGGACTATTGTATAATAATATTTCCTGAAGATTTTTTTTTCATTGTCAGGTATGACTATAGTCTCAGGTGCCTATGCTTATTGAGGTAGTCGGTCCTGGTCTTCATCAATATCGCTCAAAGAAGAAAGGCTTGATTGAGAGACTTTTCTATAATAAGCTTGAGCTCTATTTCCTTTTTAGTTGTTCCCTTTCTTAACTTGTTAACTTTTAAGTGCTTGGAAATCTTTAGCATCTCTGTTTAAATTACATTTATTTGCGAATTCTCAGTGACAAACTTGACATTTGTACTTTGCTTCATTCATTTTGTCAACCTTTTTATCACTTGAATGATTAGGCATTATTGTATTTTGACTAAGTTTTCTTTTTAAAGGATAAGCTTGTTGAATTTAGGGTCTATCATCTTTCTCAGAGTCCGATTGCTTGGAGCTTACCTCAGAACGCTAAGAATGCAATCTTTTAAGCTACTTGTTTTATATACAAACATCTTTAATTTCACTATTTAATATTTGAGCAAACAATTGATAAAATTATTAATATGACCATATTTTAATTTAATATAGCATAATTAAGTCTACAATTAATTTAATCAAAATTTTTTTCAAACATAAAAAGATTTTCGACCTTCTTTACTTTTTGAAAGTCAGATTATTGCTAAAATAGATAAAAATAGGAAATTGTATAAATTAATCAAAATTCAATTTAATTATATTAATTTTAATCAACTTTACATTTCGTTTGTATTTTAACACTTAAAGCTCAATGTTTGAGATTCATTGGTAATTTAACTAAGATTGCTCATTTTAAAGCATGATCTTCAATTTTTTTGTCAAATTCACTAGTTGAATGACCGGTAGCAAATTTTACTGTCTGTTTGATAAAATCATCAGCTGATATCAAAATCTGTGTCCAAATTTCATCGATCGAGAGTGGAATCACCATAAATGGTCAAGAACTCGTTGCTTGATGAGTGTAAGATCAAATTTAGGACCTTATAGTATTCTCCATGTTTTAAAACCCCCAGCTCAGCAACTTTCAAGTCCTGCTCGACTGTTTGAGCACCAAATTCGGTAGCTTTAATGGAGGAGAGCCAAAATGATGATTTGAATGAGCGAAAATGAGAGAGGTTTTTGGATTTTTGGTTTGATTAGTTAAAATTAAAACTTAAAAGTGTGATATGTAATAAGGGGGCTTTTAATCAATAAATTTGAGGATTAAAATGCTGTTTCAGTATGTATTGGTGTCTTCTATAGCCCCTGCACTTCAACTCATCGCATTTCAGCCCAACTTCACACAAAGCCATGCTTGATGGTGCTGCACCACTGCTTCACGCTGAAAGCCCAGAGCTTGTTGACGTCTGTCTTGGTCATTGCCTTCAGAATCTGCGAGAGCCGCTTCACCAGGTGGATCCTATGAAAAGTTAGGTATAGTAAGCTTACTTGCTGTCTGCTTGCTCTTATCGGAGGTGCCTCTTGATGTAGGAGAACAACTGCTCGATTGGGTTAAGCCAGGGTGAGTATTCAGCGTTGAAAAGGACAGTCACCTTGAACTTCCTAGCAGTCTCCAGCACCTCTGAATACTTGTGAATGACTGCGTTGTCCATGAGCAGCACGAACTTCTTCTGGGCGAGATCCTTGTCTGTGCGCAGCTGGCGCAGGGTGTGATAGAGGAAGTTCTCGAATAGCACAGCATCGAAGGCCCCCTCAATGATTTGGCTAGAGATCAGCTGGTCCTTGGTGATGGCTGCCACAAAGCTCATCGAAAATTGCTATCTCTTAGTGGATTCCTTGGTGGTTGAGAGATTTCGAGCCAAGAGCCCGTAAGACCCCAACCGCTGGTTGACTTGCTGCTTCGCGTTTGCGATCGGAGTATAGGTGAATGAGGGTAAGGCCTCAACTGCATCGACTACAGCTTGGGTTGCTTGATTATGTCCTTAATGGACTTAGGGAACTTAGAATCATCGATAGAAGTGTCAATATCCAAAGAATTCGCTTACTTTTCTGTCGATTCTCTGTGATTTAGCTGCTGCTTTGAGGCCTGCTGGACAGCTGCAAGCGTCGGGGAGTGATGCATGCCATGTTTTCATTGC
>ARYC01006724.1:0-12811 GCA_000711775.1 Oxytricha trifallax
CAGGTTAATCCCAGCAACTTTGATCTTGCAACTCAAACTGAAATCAGGGATGTAAAGGCCCTTAATGATGTCTCTTTCAACTCTGACACAATAGTCAATCCTACCGAAGCAACGATTCAAGAAGAGATCAAAGTCGAAACCATCTATGACTGCTGGAATGATCCTGACAGGCTTGAAAAGCAGGATTATATTGGTAAGAAAATACGGCACCAGTGGCAGAAAGAAGAGAAAGCTGGATTGAGGACTCCTAAATTCAAAGGCGTAAAGGCTGTAAGGCTCGATAAAGCTGTACCAGCAACTGGGTATACTGTCTCAGAAGAAGACAAGAAGTAAATGAAAGCATTTTATGAACAGTACTAAGTTAAGGTTCAAGAATTTATAAGTAAAAATTAGGAAGTCGATTACTCCAACTCGAGAACTCCCAAATCGAAGTCGGTTACCAGGAGTAAAAAGAAATAACTTATGATGGTAGAGGCTAACTAAATGTTCCTTCTGCCACAGCCTATCTTTGATCCTTTGGAAGTTGCCAAGCTAATCAACATCCTATTGGGAGAGGACAACGACCCTGACATCCTTCTTTGCGAGATTGATTCTTACTTCTCTTAAGCTACATTTTTCTGCAACTTGGTGTAACAAACATCAACCTTCACTTTCATAAACTCTAAACCTATTCACTCCCTCTTACATGACCTGGTCAACGAGTTCATGGGCTAAGCTATGCTAAGTAACAATCCCTGGTTAGGTGCCTATCTCTCAAGGATAGATATCATTCACAAGACCACCAAGATCATTGAGCTTAGAGACTCCAACAATTCCTTCGCCATCACTTTTGTTGTTTTAAAATTGAGATTGATTCTTCAAAGGCTAAAGAACTTATTCAAGCAATTAATCGCAGTGCCCCACTCAAGTATGTGCTGTGGGTATTGCCTCCTGATTAATGTCTGGGTAGAGGAGGGATCCATTACTTCTAGCTAATGAGCGATCATCCTGTAGAGATCATAAACCAGGACGAGCAGCAGATCAAATTCTACCTTTACTACAAGGATTCATCTTCAGACTTTGTCGACTCCAACTTCACGACTCCTGGAAGTCAGTTAGGAAAAGGCACAGTGAAGTCCAAATGACTCCAAAGCTGCTAGGCTTGGAACTTGAGGCAGAGAATTAAGAACCGCAATAATAGCTGAGCCCAAGATCCAAAAGTCTTTTGGAAAAGGCCACTAAGGAGTTTGCACCCAAACTAGCTTACGCTATTATTAATAAGCAGGGTAAACTAATAGAAGGTGAGAGATTAACTGCATAATTCTATTAATGCAAACGAGCCATTAGAATAGTTTGAGAAGCTGGTATCCTTAACCAATAAGTTGCAGTACCTCTTTACAATTAAGCAGACAATACCACTTGCCGAACTGATCAAAAACATGATATGAAGTGACAAGCATGTTGGAAAGTTCATTTCAGAGACTCAGATCATAGAGGGTCTAAAGAAGTTATAAGAAGCCTCAGGAGGCTGGATATAGATCATAGAAAGTAAAAGCAAGTAAGCAGGTTTTATTAAACAAGTTTAAAAAATTAATATTGAATAGATCAAAACGTCCTTGAAACTGCATTGCAAGTATGAGCCCAAGGGAACTGAGTAAAGGTTGTCGATTTAGAAGGACAGGCTGTTTTACAATCAAGTGGATAAGTTGAGAGCGTATTGGAACCTATCAAGGTTTGAAGGAGAGAACCTGGAAAAAATACAAAATGTTTTGAATAAAGTAGTGGCCTTACCAACAAATCAAAAGGTTACTGGGCTTAGAGTGGGCTAGGAATAACTGGAGTAGTTGCAATAATCGATAGCGAACGACGCGGTGTACAAGACTCTCAATCAAAAAGAAAAGGCCGAGTTCATTGAAGGGTCCAAGTTATATTCACTACTAGACTCTGAACTAGCAAATGCTGAGAGGGATCTACGGGCGACTTGATTTACTATTAAAATCTTACAAGGAAAGCTAGAACATTAGAGCTACTGTGGAGGATATGGAAAATGACATCTTTGCTATGGTTAAGAGAGAGGCTGACAAGCATAACTTGTTGCTTGGAAAAAGAATAGGGAAAAGTTATCTTACCAGATCGTTTGAGTGTTATAGGAAAACGAATAGCAACCAAGTCATAAGCGAGAGCAGCGGTCCTTGTGAAATGATTATTAAGATCTTCTGGAAAGCTCTGATTCCTGATCAAGCTTCAGCTATTGCAATAATGGATACCAACTTCAATAAGCAAGGTAGAACATAGTGTCTATACTAGAAACCTATAACCTCTTGGGCAAGCCTGCATACTTGATGCCTAAGTATCCATACAACTTAAGGACCCTTTTAGAAGGCTTTTTCATAAATCAGAAGTGCTTCAAGTACGTTGCCTTCATGATCATCAAGACTCTATTCCAGGCCCATAAGAACAAAGTCTATCACCTGAATATTAAGCCGGAAAACATTCTGTTTGATAAGTACCACGTTCCTTACTTGACAGATTGGTTGAACAGGAATGTTTAGAGAGATGGAATCATTAACGAATACTCTCCTCCTGAATATATTAATAGAGAGATCCAGCCCTTAAATCATGTGATGATGAAGGCCTAAGATGCTTGGGGACTTGGCCTACTCCTGTTCTATATTCTTTGCAGAAGCTTACCTTACACTGTTGATGATATGTTGGCATTGAAAGATAAAAATGCTACTCTCACCAAAAGACCTTTTGAGATACTGAATCCTAAGTTGGATGGTCAGTGGTTTGTCATCATTAGAAACCTGTTGACTCCTGACCCTTTGTACAGATCCTCAATTCAGTCCTTGTACATGGATCCATTCTTCAAGCATTAGAGAGACTAAGTGGAAATCGACACAGTAACTCTTCACGACTACGAGAGCGACGACGAGTCCAATTCCTGAAGTCTAAAGCCCACTCGTCCAGAGAAGGAAGATCCCTGAAATTCTTCGTTCTTGAAGAACAAAAATTAAACGAAAATAATTGAATAATTATAATTAACCACCATCTTAATTAATATGTATAAGTCTCCCTACTATCTAGTACCGGAATCGGTGTCCATTATAAAGGACATCTGTTTGTTTGAGTAGTACTTTAATGTGTCTGTAACAAACATCATCTATTAAATCGGTTATCGATTCGAAGAAGGAGAATTATTTTAGAAGTTTAATATCGCTTATGAGTATAATTCTGATCATTGTCTTAGGCCTCACTTCAACTCTAAATATTCTCTGCGGATTAAAAGAGACTTCCTCATAAAGGCGAGATGAGAAGACAAGTTGTCAAAGGATTAAATAGGTTATAATAAAGACACAAGAAAAGTTAAAAGTTAAACTATCAAACAAATTAATCAAATATAAGCAAGCATCTTTTATTAGCATCTCACTTTGATATAACCATAATTTCAATAGAGGAGACCTTCTGCTCCTTGTCATCATCTTCCTTCTTCTCCTCATCCTTCTTCTCCTCTTCCTGAGTTGAACAGACGACACCCTCCTCGTCAAGCATCCACATCTTGGACTTCAAGAAGTCGGTAGTGAGATCTTCTTCTCCTCAACGATCAATTTAGCTTCTTGCTCTTGCATTAGCCATTCCATCGTAGGATAAGTGAAGGCCCATTCAGAGTGAGAGTTTTCTTGGGCCATTAAGAAGTTTAAGTGGTAATTCTCTTGATCTTGAAGCTCTCCTGGAACCCAATAGTCAATTAGATCTGTCCCTTAAAATGGAGAGGCTTGTAATATGAGACATTTAAAGCTTGGAGGTGCTCTGCAAGTTCCTCTTGGTTCACCATACACTGGAAGTTTGACTTGATGCCAAGGGGAATAAACAATACATCTCCGTCAGGGAAACTCTGGATCGCCTTCTCGATAGTTTCATCGGCAGGGATTTGGTAGTCGGAGAAGTCTCCCTCCGCTTGCACTTTGGTTTCCTCCTGGTCAGCATCCACATCGTCATCGTCCTCGTCGTTGTCAAGGTCTTCGTCGTCATAGGAACCTTCGTCGCTCTCTCCAGTGTGATGCCCTTTCAAAAGATAGTAGTAGAGATAGCCAAGTGAGAAATATCTCAAGGTCCTTTTGATTTAAAAGGGGTTTTGGGATACCATCTTATGGAAAGCTGCATCCTTAAGTTAGTTGAGGGGTTAGCACTCAGGCTCCTTAGTGAAGTCGATACCAGCGATATCCTCGTTCAGTTTGTCCTCTTTCATAGGAGACATCAAAGCCAGGTATGTAGAAATGAGTTTGCTGTTTTCAAATTCCATTTGATTTATTATTATAATTTGACTAGCAGAATTCTTTGTTAAAGATAATAATATTAGGGCTTTAATTAATCGTAGAAAGATCGGTCAGTTTAATTGTATATTGTTTCAAGATTTATATAAGTGTAACAAACATCACTCTGAGATTTATGAGCCTGAGCTCTTTGATTTAGTTGAAAGAGTTTCAAGAGAGCTATAGGATTAATAATATCAGTAATACAGTTACCCTAACTTAACTCAAACCATTAATCAAACAATTCCTTTGAACTAGAGTGCAACCCCGTCCTAGAGATAAACTCTAGGAAAGAGCTGCTGAGATTTTCGCAGTTAAAAGTAAATTTATTTGCTGTGCTGCTACTAGTCTCTCAAAATTTTTTAAAAAGGGAGAAAAATAATAGAAATAAAGCCTAGCTTACTTACCTTACCAGTAGTTAACTGATGAAGTAAAGTAACTGGGCAGTACTACTAATTACTGTTCTCTGCCTTTTCTTGTAAAAGTACCTATAAAAGTTAAAAAGTAAAAAGTTCTAGGTGAGGGAGGTTTAAGTTCCAACCTAAATTTTTAAAACTGGTTCATCTTTATTAGTAGAGTGCCAAACTACTGGCTTTACTTTAGAAAACTTAAAAACCAAGAAACTGCTTTTTGGGATACTGCCTGAACCGATTTACGCTTGAAGCTTTTTAAGGCTTCTCTACAGTCAGGGTGAGTACCTAGGCCAAATAAAATTTTAATTAACTGTAAGTTAACTTAGCTACTTTTAATTTTTTACGAAAGTTACTAAGCTCAACTCTCTTTAGTACGGTAGTAAAGCAGTAAGTAGATTTAGTTTCACCAAGGGTAAATTAAAGAAAAAGATTAAGGGGAACCGTGAGCATTAATTTTTTGATTTTTATAAAATCTCAAGAATCCTTTGAGCCACCCGTTTGAATATTCAAATTCGTCGTCCTCGAAACGAGGTTAAATTCGATTCATTTTATAATTAATTTACGATTTATCGTCCTTGCCCGACATCGATTGGCGAAAAGTCTGCGGAGGAATGTAGCCTGAGAGTCATGTCACTGTGCAAGTTAAAATCTTCTTTAAAACTGATCGTTTGTTTATTTGATACGATTCAGATTTCCTTTAATTAATTACCATGCCAGACATTGATTAGCGAAACGCGAAGTTGAAAACATCCAGTGATTGCAACACTGCGATTGTACTAGAGCAAATGTAGCTTCTAAGTCATGTCACTGCCGCTCTTAATTAATTAAATACCCTAAACTAGTCATTTGTTTCCTCTGTAATGATTAGACTTGCTCTTCTTTAATTAAAAAATAATCAAAATCAAAAACCAAATCAAAACCAGTTCTAGATTCTAGATTTTAAATTTATCAAATTTAAAAAATCTGCAGTACCAAAAACAAGGAAGGCCTTCATCAGTAGTTCTAAATCAAATTTAAAAGTAAGTAATTTTTATTATTTTTGTTACTAAGGTTCTTTGTTAATGTTTCTTGGGTTCTGTTACTTTGCTACTTGGGTTCTGTTAATCAAATTAATTTGGGTTATGTTTTTGCTACTTGGGTTCTTTAAAATTTTCTAAAATCACTGTTACTTTGTTACTTGTTATTTAAATCGATCGTAAAGCCTGGCCAGGCAAGCTTAAGCTAAAGCTAATTAAATTTGAAAAAAAATCTCCTAATAGGGTTCTTGGAGTTCTAATGATTTATTACTTTTACTTTGGTTCTTTCTGTTACTTTGGGTTCTTTAAATTAATTTAAAAAAATTGCTAACTGGGTTCTTACTAGCAGAATAATTGGGTTCTTTTGATTTTTTTTTACTTTGGTTGTTACTTTGACTTTGAATGTTTAGACTTAAAATTTTGATAGTGGCCACTATTCCCCCAGCTTAAAGTTTCTTTAACCCTAGCTTTAATTTACCAACTGAAAAATTAGCAACACTTTCGTGACTAGTACTAGGCTTTTAAGCTTTTTGATTTTTTTTTCCTATTTTAGATCTTGACTTTTAGTTACTGTAACAAACATCACTTGACTTTTAAACTTAAAACTTGATTTTAATTAAATAGCTGTTAGCTTTAAAAACTTAGTAAACTCGGTAAATCTCCAGCGTTTTTGATTTTTTACTTTTTAACTACAACCTCTGGACTAAAGCCAACTTTTAGGTCAATTAGGGATAATGGTAGGTAATATAAGCTGATAGCTGAATTTTCTTGAAAACTATTGAACAACCAGTAAAACCTGAAATGCTGCCAAAATTTTCATTTTAGTACATCAAGTTGTTAAGGTACTTAAAAAGACTAAAAGTCTAGTTTGGCCTTTGAAAACGTAAAATTTGTCCTCAAGCCGATTAGAAGGGCTTAAGGTTAGAAACCAGAACTTAGAGAAATCTTGAGTTGGTAGGGTAAACTAGGGCAGTTGAAGAAAATTGGGTTAGAAGAGAGCTGGGCTTATAGTTTTTAAATTATTTAGGTAGAGAAGTTTGTTACAAACTTAAATTAAATTTATAGTAGGTACTTAAAACTGGCAATTTATAGGGCAATAATCCAATAAATTTAATAATATCTTAATAAAACCAGGATTTTTAAAACTGGGATGAAATTGGTGAAAATTAAATAGAGAGGAGAGAATTAATATAAGAGAAAATTAGGGAGGGAGAGTGTAGTGAGTTGATTTAAAACTTGTTATAAAAACTAAACAATCATTCTTGCTACAAATATACTTAAACTTGGGAAATACTTGTGGATATTATCTTCATAAAGCTTTTAGACGCCTTTCAAATTACTGGATTGAAATTAGCTTGGTTGGAGTTAGTAGGATTTTTCTAAGATTGATTCATATTTTATTATGAAGTTCTGTTTTGAGACTAAGGTTTCTTGGGTGTTCCTTTGTGAGACAAGGTTGTTGCAGTTGAATGTGCCAACGTCTAATTCTTGTTTTTGACTTCATCAGTTTCAGAATTGTTATCATTAAGGCCCAGACCATTTCCTGCTTAGATATCAAAGTCATTGAATTATTAATTATCAGTTATATTATGGAAAAGTTGACTTCCACCATAATTTCTATATTACAAGTTCTATTTTTGGTCTTGGTGACCTAGGAATGGTTTTACTTGATTTTGTATAGGTTGTTTATAAATTCCATTAATAGGAAACATTGGAGATTATGTAGTGAAATTGCTGCCTTTCTCAAAATCACAGTGCTCCCTGGGATTGCTTGCATCGCTCTCTTTTAACTTTTTAGTAGTTTGTAGTTTAAATATATTTGGTTCATACACGTCTTCACTTTATTCTTCGTCATAATCTTCTCTTCTATCGTTTTAATCTTCTCCTACTTCGTCATCATCATTATGAATCTCTTATTAATTGCCTGAGTCCTCTTAGTGCTGCTTCTGATCTCTTGTGTCAGTTGCAAAACCACCTCCTTCAATTTGCTGAAGTTAATCGATGGTTCTATTTGAGGGATCATTTTGATCAATGAGCTGGTCTTTTTGTTTAGTGTTGGTGCCTAACGTCTATTAAATAAATTTATTCTTTTTCTGTTTATTAGTCACAGGATCATTCTGTTAATTATTCTGTTGCACCTTCTTGCCTGCTTTGTTCTTATTCTTAAATAGCGTCTAGGTCTTGTGTTTTTTTAAAGGGTCAACTTATGATTGATTCTATTATATCTAAGTTGAAGTGTAAGACTGTTTGATTAGAATTGATTCATTTAAGAAGTACCCGTGTTAAATTGTTGTTATGGAGAAATGTTGTATTTCGGTGTCTGACTCATAATCCC
The DNA here is from genome assembly GCA_000711775.1 of Oxytricha trifallax. Classification (NCBI taxonomy): domain Eukaryota; phylum Ciliophora; class Spirotrichea; order Sporadotrichida; family Oxytrichidae; genus Oxytricha; species Oxytricha trifallax. Next base: position 8,057 of record ARYC01006724.1, read on the forward strand.
TCCACCACAATGTTTCTTTAGAGAGGAGGAAGAGGAGTCCTGTCCACTTTTTATCTATGACAAGTTCTGGAGAGTTTATTTGCTTGCAAGTTGGCTTTAGTTTAGCTGCTTTAAACTTAGCTTTGTATCTCTTTTTCTTTGAGAATCTGAAAAGCTTTATTGATTTTACAAAGTGTAGCTACCATCAACCCGATTCCTTTATGGAGTGAGTAAGTCATTATCATTATGCGCATATGTGAGTGAAAGCTATCTCTATCTTTGCCACAATATATTATATTCGCTCAGGCTGTTTTCCTACTTTAGTTGCTTGTGAGTATTCCATTAGTATTATTATTGAACTGTTAAACAAAGCTAGTCCATATTAGAGATGCTGAAATTATGCACGCTGCCGCTGTAACATTTTTTCAGTTCCTGAGAGCTTACAGGAAAAGTCTCTAATTTACTACACAGTAGTCATCATAAGGTCGATAATTTAAGGTTTTGAGTGCACTATTGTCCAAAGGCGTCAATTTAGTTAATTTCTCAAACAGGCGCAAGTACTTGTAATTATGGTAAGGATCTTATAACTTTAAACTTTGATGGAAACTTTCAGTTTTTTTATTTTGTTCAAACTATTATTTCCTCTTGTCAACATCATCAATTATATCTTCAGTAAAACTGTCTTTAGTTCTGGAATAGTCTAGCAAATAAGATGTTACTGAATTGAATGATCTCTCTGAAGTACAAAGTAAATCATTGAGAATATTGTATCGTAAGTCAAATGGTATTTCATAATTCAGTTGAATATCCTCTTTAACTTGGTTGTATTCTATCTTATTTAATTTTTCTTTTCTATACACAAAGTTAGGAAATTCAATAACTTACAATGATTATATAGACTCGAATACTTAAGGGACAATTTTAAGAAGGGTTTAACGGAGAGTTTTTTATATCTGTATAAGTAGAGATTCTATAGACTTAGACTCGTAGGTTTTCTTCCCTTCAAATGTTTTATTGAATTCTTTCATAATTTGAACTGATTATATCATTGAGTCCAGACAGTATGCTAAACTATAATCTTGAGAATAGTAATCAATATATTTTTGCACTTTTTCCCATTAAGTTTCTATAGGAAGTTAAACACAAATACTTACTTAGCTATTACCCATTGAGTTTTTTGGCAAAATTCCTGAAACTTTGTACATTAGCTCTATTTTCGGGCTTAACTTAGTTGTATTTATATTGAGTATCCTCATAATATGAATAACTGTCTAACTTTGGGGTTGCCATAGTGTCAATAAGTATCATCATATACTTCTCTCCTCTTCTGATATCTGCTACACAATAATCTAACTCTTGAAAGTTATAACTATAAAAAGTTAAGGCTTTGTATATTTACCAACTAAAGAATTTGACATAAAGTCTCTTAGTCTATACTAGTAATCCGCATGAATTTAATAGATAGTTTAAGGAGGCTCTTAATCCTAGAGTTACACTGAGTAGAACCTTATCATATACGGCTTGCTGAGGCCTATATCGAATTCTTCACTTGCAAATAACTCATCAATCAAGTTTTCAATTATTTGTCTTCTTTACCTTTAACTACTTCAAGTCTTTAGGGTATCAGTATAATTCCTCTCCTCATCGACATGGCCACTAGATAATAATCTTAATTTTCTCTTACAACGGCGAATTGTGATCTAGGGATAGGATTATCACTGTAAAAGTAAATGAGCTCCACAATTATTGAATTCTCTCCGAATACGTAATCACAAAAATTATCCCTATTGCAGTAATGAAGTTTATAGATAGAAGGAAACATCTCCAAATTCTATTCTTCTGTATATTTTTCCAATATCATAATTACTTTAAACGGTTGAAGTTTGAAATTGAAGACTAAGGATTGAAGTACTTAGCATAGTGGAAAAACCAGTGGGTTTAAAAAACACTCACTTGTTATATCTTCAGGCTTTGAAGAATAAAATGCGGCTAAGAGCATGAAAGTCGCTCTTAAATCATTATAAACCGGTCCATTACAGAGTATATTTAATAGTCCAAGAAGTTCATTGGGGTATGAATAATTCTAGGGGTTCTTATGTATCTAAGGCTTGAAAAAGTAATCTGAATTGAAAGCCTAATGATAATTTCTATGCTAGAAAAATTTGGTCATTTTACTCTATTTAGATATTTAATGCCTAAAAGAGGTATGCATAAGGCGATGTTAGTTACAGTCGAAGAATGGTGATCCGGTGAACATTTCCTTCTTATCTACATCACGATGTTCATTAATATATTTATTGAAGTTTATAGCGTAATCCAGAGTGCCCATTAAATGTAATGTCTCAGATTCAGAGAATTACGGAGTAGGAAAATCACGTATTTCAAATTGGTGTAATGTACTATATAATCCTTATCAGCTAATATTTTTTGATTTGTAATTCAAGGATAATTTCTTTTAAGCTTTTATTTAAAGATCATCATAATTTTTAGTTTAAGCTTTAAACTTTGAAGCTTTTGTAATTGAATTCTTACTCGTTAGTTTATAGCTATCGGGATCTTTTTCAATAGCTGCACCCGATTCTCTATTTTTGAAATAAATTTCATCTGAAACAAGATCCTTATTTTATTAAATAATCTTATCTTCGTAAGTCATTGACTGCTTTTTGTTTCTTTCAGATAGTGATCGCTTTTTAGAAGCAGTCCCACATTTTTTTACTTTTCTATTCTTTCCTAATCGACCAATTCTATATTGAACACATTGTTTACAGCCATGTTAGTGTTTTTGATTGTAGCGGTGGCAAGCCAATATTTTGTTTTATGAATTCGTTCAGCTTTTCCTAGAACATTTTTAAAAGTTATTAACAGGAATCTGCTTGTTATTTATAAGTGAGCGGATTCACTCTTAATTTATTGATTAGAGTTTGATAATCGAGTAGTTAATCCTCTAAATAAACTTAAATTGCATGGGTATCTTGATTCAGAAGCTTAGGTTATTTGTAAGTGACCTGCGTCATGGTGTCCAGAACTTAACCAATATCCTAATAATCAACTTCATTATCATCAGAATCAATCAATGCTAAATTTAGTTTGAATTTTCGATTTTGATTGTTATTAGGATTTTAATTCATTATTGAAGATACTAAATTAGAAGCATATTAATCTTGTTCGATAGATTGATTAAGAAGATCCTTTTAGTTGATTTTATAGGCATTCAAATTATCATTATTCTAGAAGTTTTGAATATCGTTCCCTTCTTCATTGTGATATTAACCCTCAATATTTAAATTGATTTCGACATTCATCTTGATTTTAGTATCTTATTCTTGCTACTCTTGCTAGTCCTTTTCTTATTCTAAGCTGTTCATTTTATATGATTGACGAATTTTACATTTGCTTAACATCTGTTTTTTTACTTTACGAATCATGAATTGAATAAATTTTTCATCTAAATTATTTTCTTTTTCATAAGCTTTGAAGTAATCAGCATTATGGTCAAAGCGTATGTATTTTAAACCAGTGATCTTGGTAGTTAGTATATTCTAAGAGATTTTCACAATTTTAATACTCTGAAATGAAGTGTTATTTAACTTTTTGTTTGCAAGAGTATTTTTAAGGTAGAATTGCAAGTTGGTTAAGTTCAAGCTCGCTTTACTATAAGACTTCATTTAGCGGCTAATCAAGTTTGTTGATGAAAATAGCATGAAGTGCTCGCATCAAGATTTTGAAGAAGTCCTCATTGCATAAATCTGGGCTTTTTATAAGTTAATCAAAATAGCAGAGAAGAAGTTCAATTGATTTATCATCATGAGAAACAAGAAACTCAAAAATGGTACCTTTCCATTATTGCAAAACAAGTCCTTCTACGAACCTACATGACAAAGAATAAAGTCCTATTATTTCAAGAGGAGAGTCACCTTCTTTATATGCATATGTAATCTGTCCCACATCATTTGGTAGTAATTAAAATACTGCTTGGTCACCAATCGATTATTGCATTCCTTCCATTTTAATTTATAATTAAAATACTAAAGATATCTATTTATATTCTTAATGATATTATAATATAATTAATTTGATCAAGCTTCATCTGTAAAATTATACCTAGTAATAAATGAAGATCTAAAAAACAGATAACTAGAAAGCAGGTATAAACTCACACCCTAACGAAGAGTCTAAGAATGGATCTTAATCAGAAATTTCTTGCTCATAGCAGTCGATATTAAGCGATGATTTTCTTATTTCTAATGCCTTATCTGTAATTAAACCAAGCAAAGTTAGGGCTTAAGAGAAATCTATTGTTAAATGGACTCCTGTCGTGCTTGGTAAATTATTCCCAAACGTTATTTAGTCAACAAAAATCAAATACAATTCTGGATAACTGCTAAACAGTGGTGAAGTCCCTGTACAAATCTAGAAGCTTACAGGTGGAGTAATCATAAAACTTCCTTAAGAAAAAATTCAAGAATATTTAGCTAGCAATGTTGATGTTTGTTACATATAAAATGATGAGGGCTTTGCAAATTCCTTGAAGCTTACCTTCAAAGTTTTCTACTTGCCAGAATCAGGAATAAACCAGTTATGAATAATTAAGGAAGCGACATAAGCAATAATATTACAGGAGGAGGTAAAGTTTATGAGTAACGAGGAGCTCTTAGAGGCAGTCAAATATTAATATATGCATTCATCGAGACAATAAAATAAAAAGTCAAATCCTAGAAGTTAATTAGCAATCCTTTTTTGAAGAAAAGAGAAGCTAAGCTCGCATGTAAGAAATTA
>ARYC01006725.1:0-18607 GCA_000711775.1 Oxytricha trifallax
AAAATCATATTATTTAAATAGGTTTTGGCAGCTATATATATACCAAACTAATATATTCGAATAACATGAAACGAAGTAATTGATTAATAATTTTTTTGTCAATTTCTTTTGCCTACAATATCAGATTGAATTAATGTGTTTAAGTTTATTTGATCAACTTTCATTTAAGTTATTTGTTGTAATTATGGCATCTTCGTAATTTTAGTTTTAATAAATAAAGGTTTGTTTAATTAAAAATTTTATTCACTTAAAATAAGTTTATGGTAGAATTTAGTGTGCTATTAAAATTTATGTTATAACTTTTATTTTAAAAATGCAAGCAAATTATCACAATATGTTATGCATGTTAATTGTAAACAAAATATTCATAACTATATTTACCAAGTAGTGTAAGAATTTTTTAAATATCATTATTAAAAGATATCTAATTAACTAATAATAATTTTAAAATGTGGTAATATACTCTAATGCTTCGTTGTTATATTTCTAAATCTACTCCATATCTGCTCCAATCTTTCAAGATAACCTTAAATACTAGGCTTTTATCTCCATGCACTATCAGCAATCTTTGCCAAAAGTTTTTAACTCTCAAAAATCTGCAGCATGGAAACGTAACAAATTCAACCAGTTTTTATTTTGTTGATATTTGTGTATCAAAACAGTTTAATTTATTTTCACGAAAAAACCTAATAAATTTTATATTTTTGAAACTAATTTTACTTAGAAATATAAATCTATCTATTTCTTTACATATGTTGATAAAGTAGTTTTTATTAAGTTTACTAAAATACTCTATATAGATTTATTAGATAATCTCATAATATTTATGGAATGACCCCTGTTTCTTAGAGAGTATTCTTTTCTTCAAATTAATATGCCAGATTGATAGTGTATTTTATATTGAGTAGGAATAGATTTAATCCAATAATTAGAAATTCACTTTACTCTAAGAAGATATATTTATAAAAGAATGCGATTTAAATAAAGTTATAATTAAAAAACAAAAAAAAATAGTAAAATTTTAGTGTTTAAAATTATCCTTAATTCTTTAATTAAATATCCAAGCTTGAGCGGCATAATTCTATTTACTTTGATTATCAGTTCTTAATTGTAAATTTTAAATAATTTTGAAAATATACAGGGTTGTAACATAAATAAATATAGGATCTTGAAAATGAGCGATATTAATCAGAACTTGTTTCAAGGAAATTACAACTGCTAAGTTATATTAATGCAAAATCTGAAAAATAAACGATTTACCGAAATAAATAATACGATTAAAGATATAAATGTAAAAATGGATACTAGATTGATAATATTCGTGTTTATTAGTATCATACTATATAAGATCTGCTAAATATTTATAAATATCAGATATTACTTTAATTGACATATATCAATTAATATCACTTAGCTGGATTTTATGTATTTATTTATAAGTTCAATTTTTATTGGCCCTATTTAATATAACACTAAAAAGAAGATTTTGAAAGAACTTTTCAAGTTTCTTATCTGAATACTTAAAATATATTAATTAAGAAAATGACCTCAATTGAAATCAATTATGATGAGTTATTACACCAATAATCCCTGTTCTGAGATTAAAGCTATACAATTATTCTATAATATATTATTATTCTTTTTCCAATATACTTCCAAACATATCATTTACTTTTATAGTGGCTTTGAATAAGATAATAACTCTAAGTAGTTCATCGAATTATTTTACTTTGAAATAAAAAAAACAATCCTTATTTTGTGGCTATAATACTTCAAATCTGCTGATGCTAAATGGCAAATTCTTAATTAAATCATTTGGGCTTGGTTTGCAATTAAATAGATCGTTTCATCATGATGCGATTACTTTATATAACTTTCATCATTTTCTTTTCTTTGATTAAAAGCTAAGATTATTCTTTAGTATAACAATGCTGCATATTAAAGCATTGGAATCACATAAAATATTATAATTAACTGCTTATAAGGCTCTGCAGTTCTGGTTATTTTTAATAAACTTAATAGTTTCAAAAATATTATAAAACAGATAATTAAAATAGAAAAAAATACTATGTTTTAGGTCATACAAAAGAATTGAAAGTTTTGTCACTCTTCCAGAATCATGCATCGATATCATCATTAGTATGAATAAACTTTCTAGGTGTCGTTTCTATCTGTTCTTTCCTGTTATCCTCTTCTATACTTACTCAGCCAAGTATTATTATTAGATTTGATTTATATGAGTAAAATTTAAATTTTTACCAGGAATAGGAATTAAATAAGTTTTTATCTATTTTATTTAAATATATTTTGATAATTATTATTTAAAACTGAACTCCAACCCAAACAAGCACTAAAATATACTTGAAGATAGGTTTAGGAATTATCGTTTATAAGAAATGACATTAAATTATTATTAATAGATAATATATACATCTATATTTTACTTATTATAATGTAATTATTGAGAAAATCTTTAAGTTAGTTTTTAATGGGAATTAAATATAGATGTATTAATTATTTATCAATAAAAACTTAATGTCATTTTTAATAACCCATAATTCCTATACCTCCTTCAAGTAAAATTACTCTCTCGTTTGGGTTTTTTGAGTGCGGTTTTAATTATTAAATTATAAAAAAATATAATTAAATTAAATAAGAAAAGCTTGATTAATTTATAATTCCTTGTAAAATTTAAATATTAACTCTCGCATAATCAGTAATAATTGTAATTTATAATGCAAAAAACTTTAATTTATTAATTATTTAAATTAACTTTAATACTAATACTTATAAGTCTAATCAAAAATGGAAATCTCTCTAAAATCATCTTGTCTTCTTCTTCATCGTCATCATCATCTTCCTCATCGTGAATATCAAGTCCTTAGTCCCTTCTCCCTGTCATCTTACGCAGCACATGTATTTGATAACTGTGGTCTTACCAGGTAGGACCACTAAAAAATAAAAATTAAAGATATACTTTTTGTAACTTACATTTTAAGTGAGTGTTGTACACCCACCTGCGTCTAATATATATACGAATACTTTTTAATAAATTAAGTTTTTGATTAAATTAGTTAATTTCTTATTATAAATCATAGATAGTTAGTTAGTAATGGCGAGGATAACATTTTAATGAATCACTCCCATTTAACCTTTTGTTAAAAATATCAATTTATATAGTAAAATTGTTTTATTTGATGCGAGTGCGTTTTTTAGAAGATGTAAAGATGCAAAAGATAATTAAGAACAAGCTTGTCGAACTGCATATCTATTTAGCTTGAAAATTATTATCATAAATCCTGAAGCTAAAAGACATAACAATAAATGAAAAACAAAATAAAAAAAATGATTCAGATAGATATGTATTATAATTAAATAAGCTAAGTAATAATTGTAAAACATTAAAAATAGTAATAACAAAATGATAAATCTTGATATCGATTTATAAATTAAGTTGACAACGCAGAAGTATACAAAAAAAGAAAAATTATGAAAAAACAGACCTACTAATAATTTTTATTAAAATTGTGGGGGTAATATTGATTTTAAAAAAAAATAATTAAATATAAATAATATATTGTAAAGTATCTTCCGGCTAAATTTAATTTTCAGGACTCAATCAGAATTAAGTTCTCTACAAAGTTGTATCTTTGCATTTCCATATCTGCTGACGAGAACCACGTCATTCCTTTGAAAGTTGAATTTTAAACTTTCATTTATTAATGAAATTTGAGGCGACAAATTCTTAAAAGGCTTTTTTCTTGAGTCTTTTATATCTTTTTCATGTACTCAACACGAAGTGACAATCAATTAAACTTTTTAATGTCAAGTTATTGAGAGACCTCAATACCTCTACTTTATTCCAATAGTTGAAGGAATAGGCACGAAAAAACATTTAAACATTTTTTTGCAATTCAAACGGTTTAACTGAATGCAGACGATACTTCTATTAAATACTAAAAGATCTTAGTGATTTGCTTTGCTAGGTATACTGAGCTCATATTGGAATAAGGAGAAGGATCGAAGATATATTACGCGAGTATGATACACATTTAAGGAAAATGTAAGTTGAGATAATTGAAACAATTTATATCTGCTTGTCTTTGTTGTCTCTATTTGTGTATTAAACAGCTCTCTTAAGCTTTCATAAAAATCGAAGCCAAATTAATCAATTGTTTTTCAATGATAAGGAACAAAATTGGAAGAGATATTTCTACACGAGAGATTTTATTCTCTTGTTTGACATTTTCAAGAATCAGAATTGTATCTCTAAACTGCTCGCAAAAGAGCTTTGCATTTTGTACATAAATTAGCACTGATATTCTGGCATATATAAATAATTGTTTAAGCAAACTCAAAAAAGCTCAGCATTTTATAGATTGGCTAAATTTCTCTTTTCGCCATAGATATAAAGTATCGGGAGGGCATTTGGAGCTTTGAAATAATTTAAGTAAATTTCTTTATAAAAGGGATTATGCAACTGCTCTTATCCAAGATATTTCTTGAGAATACCTCATATTTAATAAAGTTTGGTCTCTCATTTGCAAGCAAGAGTCTTCAGGATATATTTGAAATACGATAATCTAAAGTAGACTCATCATTATTTGGTTAAATGATTTAAAGATTTGATTGCTTCTTGGAAAATCTATATATTGTACCGTGCCATGACTTCTTTTAAAAGCTCATTTTTTAGACGATTTCTGGGGAATTGATAGAAATAATAATTGATTATGTAATATCTACTTTAAGCACATCAGCAATGGCTCAAGCCGCTAGTTAACTTTAAAACATGATTCATAGATAAAAATATATTTAAAGAATTCCTAGGAACTTTTACAATTCAACATTATAACGGGCAGCAATCACATCTTTCAAAATGCTTATTTAGATGTTACCTTGATATTCAAAGTTAGAAAACTTAGCCACTCATATTATACAATATTTTTATCAAAACATGTAATTAATCTTTGAAAGAGATTCAAAGCAACTTAAAGTAGTGCTGATTTGAAATTGCAAATTGCCTATTTCTCCATTACTTTTCTTAAAGTTTCACTTCAATAAATTTACAGGTCATTTGGTGATATTTTTGTCACAATCGATTAGCTAAAATTTCACACTAATTTCAATCGCAACTTGAAGTTTATAACTTGTTATGATACCTTATGCTGGAATTGTCAAAATAAAAAGTTTTATAATAAGACAAAGCAGATCAAAATGCTTAATATTCTTTCCTCGTCGAGAAAATAAACTTCTTAATGATATTCTAATCGTCTGTTACTAACGCATTTATAAGTAGCAAATCTTGTAAATTTTGATATAACTTTTGTTTAAGGTTCAACTTTGAACAAATATTTTGAAGCTTTGACCATGTTCCGGCTAAATTTAATTTTCAGGACTCAATCAGAATTAAGTTCTCTACAAAGTTGTATCTTTGCATTCCATATCTGCTGACGAGAACCACGTCATTCCTTTGAAAGTTGAATTTTAAACTTTCATTTCTTAATGAAATTTGAGGCGACAAATTCTTAAAAGGCTTTTTTCTTGAGTCTTTTATATCTTTTTCATGTACTCAACACGAAGTGACAATCAATTAAACTTTTTAATTCAGTTATTGAGAGCCCTCAATACCTCTACTTTATTCCAATAGTTGAAGGAATAGGCACGAAAAAACATTTAAACATTTTTTTGCAATTCAAACGGTTTAACTGAATGCAGACGATACTTCTATTAAATACTAAAAGATCTTAGTGATTTGCTTTGCTAGGTATACTGAGCTCATATTGGAATAAGGAGAAGGATCGAAGATATATTACGCGAGTATGATACACATTTAAGGAAAATGTAAGTTGAGATAATTGAAACAATTTATATCTGCTTGTCTTTGTTGTCTCTATTTGTGTATTAAACAGCTCTCTTAAGCTTTCATAAAAATCGAAGCCAAATTAATCAATTGTTTTTCAATGATAAGGAACAAAATTGGAAGAGATATTTCTACACGAGAGATTTTATTCTCTTGTTTGACATTTTCAAGAATCAGAATTGTATCTCTAAACTGCTCGCAAAAGAGCTTTGCATTTTGTACATAAATTAGCACTGATATTCTGGCATATATATATATAATTGTTTAAGCAAACTCAAAAAAGCTCAGCATTTTATAGATTGGCTAAATTTCTCTTTTCGCCATAGATATAAAGTATCGGGAGGGCATTTGGAGCTTTGAAATAATTTAAGTAAATTTCTTTATAAAAGGGATTATGCAACTGCTCTTATCCAAGATATTTCTTGAGAATACCTCATATTTAATAAAGTTTGGTCTCTCATTTGCAAGCAAGAGTCTTCAGGATATATTTGAAATACGATAATCTAAAGTAGACTCATCATTATTTGGTTAAATGATTTAAAGATTTGATTGCTTCTTGGAAAATCTATATATTGTACCGTGCCATGACTTCTTTTAAAAGCTCATTTTTTAGACGATTTCTGGGGAATTGATAGAAATAATAATTGATTATGTAATATCTACTTTAAGCACATCAGCAATGGCTCAAGCCGCTAGTTAACTTTAAAACATGATTCATAGATAAAAATATATTTAAAGAATTCCTAGGAACTTTTACAATTCAACATTATAACGGGCAGCAATCACATCTTTCAAAATGCTTATTTAGATGTTACCTTGATATTCAAAGTTAGAAAACTTAGCCACTCATATTATACAATATTTTTATCAAAACATGTAATTAATCTTTGAAAGAGATTCAAAGCAACTTAAAGTAGTGCTGATTTGAAATTGCAAATTGCCTATTTCTCCATTACTTTTCTTAAAGTTTCACTTCAATAAATTTACAGGTCATTTGGTGATATTTTTGTCACAATCGATTAGCTAAAATTTCACACTAATTTCAATCGCAACTTGAAGTTTATAACTTGTTATGATACCTTATGCTGGAATTGTCAAAATAAAAAGTTTTATAATAAGACAAAGCAGATCAAAATGCTTAATATTCTTTCCTCGTCGAGAAAACAAACTTCTTAATGATATTCTAATCGTCTGTTACTAACGCATTTATAAGTAGCAAATCTTGTAAATTTTGATATAACTTTTGTTTAAGGTTCAACTTTGAACAAATATTTTGAAGCTTTGACCATGTTCCGGCTAAATTTAATTTTCAGGACTCAATCAGAATTAAGTTCTCTACAAAGTTGTATCTTTGCATTCCATATCTGCTGACGAGAACCACGTCATTCCTTTGAAAGTTGAATTTTAAACTTTCATTTCTTAATGAAATTTGAGGCGACAAATTCTTAAAAGGCTTTTTTCTTGAGTCTTTTATATCTTTTTCATGTACTCAACACGAAGTGACAATCAATTAAACTTTTTAACTCAGTTATTGAGAGAACCTCAATACCTCTACTTTATTCCAATAGTTGAAGGAATAGGCACGAAAAAACATTTAAACATTTTTTTGCAATTCAAACGGTTTAACTGAATGCAGACGATACTTCTATTAAATACTAAAAGATCTTAGTGATTTGCTTTGCTAGGTATACTGAGCTCATATTGGAATAAGGAGAAGGATCGAAGATATATTACGCGAGTATGATACACATTTAAGGAAAATGTAAGTTGAGATAATTGAAACAATTTATATCTGCTTGTCTTTGTTGTCTCTATTTGTGTATTAAACAGCTCTCTTAAGCTTTCATAAAAATCGAAGCCAAATTAATCAATTGTTTTTCAATGATAAGGAACAAAATTGGAAGAGATATTTCTACACGAGAGATTTTATTCTCTTGTTTGACATTTTCAAGAATCAGAATTGTATCTCTAAACTGCTCGCAAAAGAGCTTTGCATTTTGTACATAAATTAGCACTGATATTCTGGCATATATATATATAATTGTTTAAGCAAACTCAAAAAAGCTCAGCATTTTATAGATTGGCTAAATTTCTCTTTTCGCCATAGATATAAAGTATCGGGCGGGCATTTGGAGCTTTAAAATAATCTAAGTAAATCTCTTTATAAAAGGGATTATGCAACTGCTCTTATCCAAGATATTTCTTGAGAATACCTCATATTTAATAAAGTTTGGTCTCTCATTTGCAAGCAAGAGTCTTCAGGATATATTTGAAATACGATAATCTAAAGTAGACTCATCATTATTTGGTTAAATGATTTAAAGATTTGATTGCTTCTTGGAAAATCTATATATTGTACCGTGCCATGACTTCTTTTAAAAGCTCATTTTTTAGACGATTTCTGGGGAATTGATAGAAATAATAATTGATTATGTAATATCTACTTTAAGCACATCAGCAATGGCTCAAGCCGCTAGTTAACTTTAAAACATGATTCATAGATAAAAATATATTTAAAGAATTCCTAGGAACTTTTACAATTCAACATTATAACGGGCAGCAATCACATCTTTCAAAATGCTTATTTAGATGTTACCTTGATATTCAAAGTTAGAAAACTTAGCCACTCATATTATACACTATTTTTATCAAAACATGTAATTAATCTTTGAAAGAGATTCAAAGCAACTTAAAGTAGTGCTGATTTGAAATTGCAAATTGCCTATTTCTCCATTACTTTTCTTAAAGTTTCACTTCAATAAAATTACAGGTCATTTGGTGATATTTTTGTCACAATCGATTAGCTCAAATTTCACACTAATTTCAATCGCAACTTGAAGTTTATAACTTGTTATGATACCTTATGCTAGAATTGACAAAATAAAAAGTTTTATAATAAGACAAAGCAGATCAAATGCTTAATATTCTTTCCTCGTCGAGAAAACAAACTTCTTAATGATATTCTAATCGTCTGTTACTAACGCATTTATAAGTAGCAAATCTTGTAAATTTTGATATAACTTTTGTTTAAGGGCCACAGATTCTAATCGCAAATGAGATCAATCTTACCAAAGCATTTGGATCATCTGGGATAGCAGGGATGAAACGGTTGATGGAAGGTGAAGGGATGGCTATTGAGTAGAAGTACGGCGGCGTGGAATACAAGTACATTGGCTGCTTCACTGTAATCACTTCGAATACTCTACCATTCGATAACATGGTCCCCGAAGATGCCAATGCCTTTAAGGCTCGGTGTCTACTCTGCCAATCTGAGATTCCGACATAGAGTGGGGAGGAGGCTTTCCCATTGACAGCGGCGATGGTTGCACACTTCCTAAATGCAAGATTCCTGGCCAGTGAAAAAGAGAAGAATGTGACAAAATGACAGCATCAGTCCGTGGTCTGAGATAGTGCCGGAGTAAAGTCTGGTGTCTAGAGCAGTAATTAGTGCAGTCAACGCATCTGTAAAGTATTAATTTATTAAAATAAATATATATATATTACAAAAGTGGTCTGCTAAAGACCCTGCCAGACCACCTGCCCACCGGCCCACTAGACCACTAATTATATTATTAAATACATTAATTAATTAAATATTAAATTTAAATCAAATTATGATTAATGAAACTCCTAATTCGTGACAGTTGTAATTACTAATATATTTCTTATTTATACTAATTTCTTAAATTTCCTATTTTTATCTATTTTATCAATAATATAAATTCTAAGAGGTTGAAAGTTCATCATAATATTCTCTGGCTTTAATTCTCTATGAACAAAACCTAGCTTGTGAAGCTCTTCAATCCCCTCAACTATCTGCTATACTATCTAGCTTACTTATCTCTGAAATCTATTGTCAGATAGGAATTCTCTGTAAGTCATTTCTAGTAAAGGAAGCCTGAAGGCAACATGATCTTTACCAAGTAAAATAGCATCAAGCTAGATGATATACCTACATTCATTAAACTTTGCCTTTTAAAGAGCATAATACTCATTAGCAAATTCCATTTAAAACTTGTCATTAGCAAGGAAGTAATTGAAAGGATATATCTTGTAAGCATATAAGTCATCAATAATGACTCACTTCTCTATTTATCTTCAAGAGTGAGGTAGCTTTCTAGGCAAGAATCTAAGTCAATAATTTTTAATATAGGAATCTTCATTGCCTCTATTTTAACCATGATTTTATTGATTTCAGAGACTGGAAAGTTCTTGACTGCTTTCTTCATTTTAACTTACTTCTAGACTTCAACTCTAAGAGACTCCACTGGATTTCTTGATCTTCTCTTTTAGAGGAATCTATTCCCTGTAGGTTCATGAATAAAGACAAAACTTTAATTGTGCTTTTTCTTTAAGTGCACTTTGAGGTCTCTAGTATGAGAATATGGCTTCTCACAGAACTCACAGACATACTTCCCATCTTTCTTTTAATGCTTGAGATATAACCTTGGCATATCGTTGTGTATATCTCTCAAGTGTCTCTTATAAGTTGACTTGTAAGGGAAAACTTTATTGCATTCTTTGCATTAATATTCAACTTTGGCTGGTATTTATTAATGCTCTATGGCGGGTTGTTTAACCTCCTCCTCAATTTGCACAGCTTCTTTGATAACCTCCTACTTAACTTATATTTAAATCTCAAAGCTAGACTGGTCAAAGTTGTCATAAGTAGGCTCCCACTGAGTACAAGCGTCTCTGGTCTCTACTTTTCTTGGTTGCTGGAATGATAACTTTTATTGACTTTACCAAGTAATGCCGCTCTTCTCAAAAGGTTAGCGCTCATTTTAGTTTTCTAATATATTTTATTATAATAATGATAAAATCTACCAAGATAAACTATTCTAGTAGAGTATAAGACACTCTGGTAATTTCTTTGCTGAGAGGTAAGAAAATGAACAAACCATAAAAGACTGTAAGTTGACATTTTTTATGAGAATTTTTTACATTTTTGTAAATTAAAATACCCCTTAGGAAGTTTTGTTTCTCTAGGAGGTCCTCCAAATCAAGTTTGAACTTAATTTGGAGGACCTCCTAAAATAATTAAACATTATTATGAGCAATTTAATGGAGATAGATTGATAAAAATGGAAATCAATCTGTGAAACTTGGAGCAAGTTTTTCAATGCTTCTCCGCATATCTTTTCAAGGTTGACCTCCAGTAGGTCCTCCCTATTTAGTAGTAAGATTTTAATAAACTTAGAATGGATATCCATAATTTTAAATTTCATTAACATTTCTAGAAAGAGGAAGCAAGATGGAGTCTATGAATGATGCAATGAAGAGAATTTAATCTCAAGATTTAAAAGGAAAATTTCGAAGTAAAGAGGATCTTTATAGATATTTGGTATAGCAAGGTAAGTTCTTAAATAAGACTAATAAATCCATTATAGTTTGATTGCTCTTGCCGACTTAGGAGGGAACTAAAATTTCCTTCTTAAAAGTCTTACTGAGTGAAGAGAAAAAGGCTTTTAAGTCTAATGAAATTAGGATGATAGAGATACCTAACTACCCTAAAATATGAGTGACAAACCTATAGGACGATGCTATGAGTGATCCGGACGTAGCTCTCTCTACCTTCCATCAAAGCTACAGCTCTATAATAAGTTGCCAGAGAGAAACTTCTTCTTTAGTGTTCTTGCAACTCTATAACCTGAGTACTTAAATGAAGTTATTTAAGAAGCTCACATGAAACGCTATAGCATCTCTCCTGAAGAAAAAGAGAAGCAGGGAATTAAAATCAGCGACACCTGGCAAACAAACATACAAGATCGTGTTGCCATTCTTATGTTAATTAACGTATTCTCCATTATGTTGTGTAAAGTATAAATGGAAACTCATAATATACTAAAAATCTCTATAAAATCCTTATAGCAAAGTTTTATGTAAAAATGAGATCAGTGCATAGAAGTCAAAAATATTTAATGAAACTTATTCATCTAGAGACAAGTGAAATAAGTTTGCATTCTATATACAATCCCATTTGGAAAGGCGGTTCTAGTTAATACTTTACACCAAGTAAATTAATGCAACACTCTTTTATAGCAATTTTAGATCTATCTATGCAATCGGTTGAGAAATTTTGCCAATGGAAATTCAAGATTAATTTAAATGAATTGCGCAACAAGCATATTCTAAAATTGAGAGTAGAGTTAAAATTTAAAAGACGTTTATATTAATGCAGTTTAAAAGAATTAAGTCTCTTTCAAAGAAATATATGAGTAAAGATAAGGCTTATTAAGCTGTGCATGTTTCAATTGATATAAACTTCTTCTTAAGTAAAGGTCAATAGTGATTTAATTTTAAACAGGCTTTTTCAAAACCCAAATGTATATCGTTGAACTTTATGAGGCTTGAGAAAGCATATTAAGCACGAAGGATCTCGAAGATTAAGCTATTTATCTTGTCTTACTATGAGATGTTTGATCTTAGCGATGTGCTGGCTATTTAAGGTAGCATTTGCCATTGCACTAGTTAGTGAAGCACTTTGAAAGATTTAATTGATATAAATGTTATTAAAGGTGAGAAATGTATAAATACAGAGAGGAAAACTTTGTTTAAAATGTATAGTTGATATTTTACTCTACAGATTCAAGTGAAGAGTTAGCTAGCCATTTAATATTTTATGATACGAGCACCATATAAAATGCATTCATAGTATCCTAATTGTTGCATTTCTAAAATCTCAACTTAGCAAATAAAGAATTGTCTATCTTTAGAAAGACAAATACTTTCAACGAAGCATTTCAAGCTATTGACTTAAATTCGCCTATTTGAAATTGCTTGAGCTTAATTAAATTGAAATTCTCTACATTATTTATTCTTTGCATTTCCTTTTTTGCCGACGAGATGCATCTCAATTATCTAAAAATAGAGATTTAAATATATATTGGAATTCAAAGAAAGAAATACTTAAAACATTTATTTCTTTCTTCACTGTAGATCTATTTAATCCTACCTTGAAACTTAAATCGAAACATTCCTTTATAGATCAGGATTGAAAAGCAAACAAGCAAACAAACAAACATACAAGATCGTGTTGCCATTCTTATGTTAATTAACGTATTCTCCATTATGTTGTGTAAAGTATAAATGGAAACTCATAATATACTAAAAATCTCTATAAAATCCTTATTGCAAAGTTTTATGTAAAAATGAGATCAGTGCATAGAAGTCCAAAATATTTAATGAAACTTATTCATCTAGAGACTAGTGAAATAAGTTTGCATTCTATATACAATCCCATTTGGAAAGGCGGTTCTAGTTAATACTTTACAGCAAGTTAATTAATGCAACACTCTTTTATAGCAATTTTAGATCTATCTATGCAATCGGTTGAGAAAATTTGCCAATGGAAATTCAAGATTAATTTAAATGAATTGCGCAACAAGCATATTCTAAAATTGAGAGTAGAGTTAAAATTTAAAAGACGTTTATATTAATGCAGTTTAAAAGAATTAAGTCTCTTTCAAATAAATATATGAATAAAGATAAGGCTTATTAAGCTGTGCATGTTTCAATTGATATGAACTTCTTCTTAAGTAAAGGTCAATAGTGATTTAATTTTAAACAGGCTTTTCAAAACCCAAATGTATATCGTTGAACTTTATGAGGCTTGAGAAAGCATATTAAGCACGAAGGATCTCGAAGATTAAGCTTTTTATCTTGTCTTACTATGAGATGTTTGATCTTAGCGATGTGCTGGCTATTTAAGGTAGCATTTCTTCTTATAAAATATATGTCTCCTTAACAAGAAATTGCCATTGCACTAGTTAGTGAAGCACTTTGAAAGATTTAATTGATATAAATGTTATTAAAGGTGAGAAATGTATAAATACAGAGAGGAAAACTTTGTTTAAAAAGTATAGTTGATATTTTACTTTACAGATTAAAGTGAAGAGTTAGCTAGCAATTTAATACTTTATGATACGAGCACCATATAAAATGCCTTCATAGTATCCTAATTGTTGCATTTCTAAAATCTCAACTTAGCAAATAAAGAATTGTCTATCTTTAGAAAGACAAATACTTTCAACGAAGCATTTCAAGCCTTTGACTAAAATTCGCCTATTTGAAATTGCTAGAGCTTAATGAAATTGAATTTCTCTACAATATTTATTCTTTGCATTTCCTTTTTTGCCGACGAGATGCATCTCAATTATCTAAAAATAGAGATTTAAATATGTATTGGAATTCAAAGAAAGAAATACTTAAAACATTTATTTCTTTCTTCACTGTAGATCTATTTAATCCTACCTTGAAACTTAAATCGAAACGTTCCTTTATAGATCAGGATTGAAAAGCAAACAAGCAAACAAACAAACATACAAGATCGTGTTGACATTCTTATGTTAATTAACGTATTCTCCATTATGTTGTGTAAAGTATAAATGGAAACTCATAATATACTAAAAATCTCTATAAAATCCTTATTGCAAAGTTTTATGTAAAAATGAGATCAGTGCATAGAAATCCAAAATATTTAATGAAACTTATTCATCTAGAGACTAGTGAAAGAAGTTTGCATTCTATATACAATCCCATTTGGAAAGGCGGTTCTAGTTAATACTTTACAGCAAGTTAATTAATGCAACACTCTTTTATAGCAATTTTAGATCTATCTATGCAATCGGTTGAGAAAATTTGCCAATGGAAATTCAAGATTAATTTAAATGAATTGCGCAACAAGCATATTCTAAAATTGAGAGTAGAGTTAAAATTTAAAAGACGTTTATATTAATGCAGTTTAAAAGAATTAAGTCTCTTTCAAAGAAATATATGAGTAAAGATAAGGCTTATTAAGCTGTGCATGTTTCAATTGATATGAACTTCTTCTTAAGTAAAGGTCAATAGTGATTTAATTTTAAACAGGCTTTTTCAAAACCCAAATGTATATCGTTGAACTTTATGAGGCTTGAGAAAGCATATTAAACACGAAGGATCTCGAAGATTAAGCTTTTTATCTTGTCTACTATGAGATATTTGATCTTAGCGATGTGCTGGCTATTTAAGGTAGCATTTGCCATTGCACTAGTTAGTGAAGCACTTTGAAAGATTTAATTGATATAAATGTTATTAAAGGTGAGAAATGTATAAATACAGAGAGGAAAACTTTGTTTAAAATGTATAGTTGATATTTTACTCTACAGATTCAAGTGAAGAGTTAGCTAGCCATTTAATATTTTATGATACGAGCACCATATAAAATGCATTCATAGTATCCTAATTGTTGCATTTCTAAAATCTCAACTTAGCAAATAAAGAATTGTCTATCTTTAGAAAGACAAATACTTTCAACGAAGCATTTCAAGCTATTGACTTAAATTCGCCTATTTGAAATTGCTTGAGCTTAATTAAATTGAAATTCTCTACATTATTTATTCTTTGCATTTCCTTTTTTGCCGACGAGATGCATCTCAATTATCTAAAAATAGAGATTTAAATATATATTGGAATTCAAAGAAAGAAATACTTAAAACATTTATTTCTTTCTTCACTGTAGATCTATTTAATCCTACCTTGAAACTTAAATCGAAACATTCCTTTATAGATCAGGATTGAAAAGCAAACAAGCAAACAAACAAACATACAAGATCGTGTTGCCATTCTTATGTTAATTAACGTATTCTCCATTATGTTGTGTAAAGTATAAATGGAAACTCATAATATACTAAAAATCTCTATAAAATCCTTATTGCAAAGTTTTATGTAAAAATAAGATCAGTGCATAGAAGTCCAAAATATTTAATGAAACTTATTCATCTAGAGACTAGTGAAAGAAGTTTGCATTCTATATACAATCCCATTTGGAAAGGCGGTTCTAGTTAATACTTACAGCAAGTAAATTAATGCAACACTCTTTTATAGCAATTTTAGATCTATCTATGCAATCGGTTGAGAAAATTTGCCAATGGAAATTCAAGATTAATTTAAATGAATTGCGCAACAAGCATATTCTAAAATTGAGAGTAGAGTTAAAATTTAAAAGACGTTTATATTAATGCAGTTTAAAAGAATTAAGTCTCTTTCAAATAAATATATGAATAAAGATAAGGCTTATTAAGCTGTGCATGTTTCAATTGATATGAACTTCTTCTTAAGTAAAGGTCAATAGTGATTTAATTTTAAACAGGCTTTTCAAAACCCAAATGTATATCGTTGAACATTATGAGGAATGAGAAAGCATATTAAACACGAAGGATCTCGAAGATTAAGCTTTTTATCTTGTCTACTATGAGATATTTGATCTTAGCGATGTGCTGGCTATTTAAGGTAGCATTGCCATTGCACTAGTTAGTGAAGCACTTTGAAAGATTTAATTGATATAAATGTTATTAAAGGTGAGAAATGTATAAATACAGAGAGGAAAACTTTGTTTAAAATGTATAGTTGATATTTTACTCTACAGATTCAAGTGAAGAGTTAGCTAGCCATTTAATATTTTATGATACGAGCACCATATAAAATGCATTCATAGTATCCTAATTGTTGCATTTCTAAAATCTCAACTTAGCAAATAAAGAATTGTCTATCTTTAGAAAGACAAATACTTTCAACGAAGCATTTCAAGCCTTTGACTAAAATTCGCCTATTTGAAATTGCTAGAGCTTAATGAAATTGAATTTCTCTACAATATTTATTCTTTGCATTTCCTTTTTTGCCGACGAGATGCATCTCAATTATCTAAAAATAGAGATTTAAATATGTATTGGAATTCAAAGAAAGAAATACTTAAAACATTTATTTCTTTCTTCACTGTAGATCTATTTAATCCTACCTTGAAACTTAAATCGAAACGTTCCTTTATAGATCAGGATTGAAAAGCAAACAAGCAAACAAACAAACATACAAGATCGTGTTGACATTCTTATGTTAATTAACGTATTCTCCATTATGTTGTGTAAAGTATAAATGGAAACTCATAATATACTAAAAATCTCTATAAAATCCTTATAGCAAAGTTTTATGTAAAAATGAGATCAGTGCATAGAAATCAAAAATATTTAATGAAACTTATTCATCTAGAGACAAGTGAAAGAAGTTTGCATTCTATATACAATCCCATTTGGAAAGGCGGTTCTAGTTAATACTTTACACCAAGTAAATTAATGCAACACTCTTTTATAGCAATTTTAGATCTATCTATGCAATCGGTTGAGAAAATTTGCCAATGGAAATTCAAGATTAATTTAAATGAATTGCGCAACAAGCATATTCTAAAATTGAGAGTAGAGTTAAAATTTAAAAGACGTTTATATTAATGCAGTTTAAAAGAATTAAGTCTCTTTCAAAGAAATATATGAGTAAAGATAAGGCTTATTAAGCTGTGCATGTTTCAATTGATATAAACTTCTTCTTAAGTAAAGGTCAATAGTGATTTAATTTTAAACAGGCTTTTTCAAAACCCAAATGTATATCGTTGAACTTTATGAGGCTTGAGAAAGCATATTAAGCACGAAGGATCTCGAAGATTAAGCTATTTATCTTGTCTTACTATGAGATGTTTGATCTTAGCGATGTGCTGGCTATTTAAGGTAGCATTGCCATTGCACTAGTTAGTGAAGCACTTTGAAAGATTTAATTGATATAAATGTTATTAAAGGTGAGAAATGTATAAATACAGAGAGGAAAACTTTGTTTAAAATGTATAGTTGATATTTTACTCTACAGATTCAAGTGAAGAGTTAGCTAGCCATTTAATATTTTATGATACGAGCACCATATAAAATGCATTCATAGTATCCTAATTGTTGCATTTCTAAAATCTCAACTTAGCAAATAAAGAATTGTCTATCTTTAGAAAGACAAATACTTTCAACGAAGCATTTCAAGCTATTGACTTAAATTCGCCTATTTGAAATTGCTTGAGCTTAATTAAATTGAAATTCTCTACATTATTTATTCTTTGCATTTCCTTTTTTGCCGACGAGATGCATCTCAATTATCTAAAAATAGAGATTTAAATATATATTGGAATTCAAAGAAAGAAATACTTAAAACATTTATTTCTTTCTTCACTGTAGATCTATTTAATCCTACCTTGAAACTTAAATCGAAACATTCCTTTATAGATCAGGATTGAAAAGCAAACAAGCAAACAAACAAACATACAAGATCGTGTTGCCATTCTTATGTTAATTAACGTATTCTCCATTATGTTGTGTAAAGTATAAATGGAAACTCATAATATACTAAAAATCTCTATAAAATCCTTATTGCAAAGTTTTATGTAAAAATAAGATCAGTGCATAGAAGTCCAAAATATTTAATAAACTTATTCATCTAGAGACTAGTGAAAGAAGTTTGCATTCTATATACAATCCCATTTGGAAAGGCGGTTCTAGTTAATACTTTACAGCAAGTTAATTAATGCAACACTCTTTTATAGCAATTTTAGATCTATCTATGCAATCGGTTGAGAAAATTTGCCAATGGAAATTCAAGATTAATTTAAATGAATTGCGCAACAAGCATATTCTAAAATTGAGAGTAGAGTTAAAATTTAAAAGACGTTTATATTAATGCAGTTTAAAAGAATTAAGTCTCTTTCAAAGAAATATATGAGTAAAGATAAGGCTTATTAAGCTGTGCATGTTTCAATTGATATAAACTTCTTCTTAAGTAAAGGTCAATAGTGATTTAATTTTAAACAGGCTTTTTCAAAACCCAAATGTATATCGTTGAACTTTATGAGGCTTGAGAAAGCATATTAAGCACGAAGGATCTCGAAGATTAAGCTATTTATCTTGT
>ARYC01006726.1:0-26779 GCA_000711775.1 Oxytricha trifallax
GCAAAAGCATCACCTCAGTGAGTTCTTGATTGAAGATTAAGAGACTAAAAAACTAGTACCAGCTTAAATAAAATCTAATACTCTTGAGTCATAAAGAGAGCAGCAAAAGAGACTCAAGAGACAGAAGCGATTTGAATCGATGAACCAGCCGGCAGGTAATACAATTTTAGCATGCTTCTAAGCAAAGTCTATGAATATACCTGCATTAAATGCAGTTGATCTCAGCACTTGTATTGAAAACTACTTGAATATAAACGTGCCCGCAAAAGCAAAGCTCATAGTAGTTGATGAGTATGCATACAAGGTGTATCCATTCAGTTATCTTATTAAGAACCAACAGTATTAGAACGAGTTTGCTATTGAATACATGGTACTTAGAGAGGCCTAAAGAAAAGACTGCAAGAATTTGCTTAAGCTAAATGGTGTTATTTTAAGTTATGGTTTCATCGCATTAAGGCTAAAGAAATTTGAGATGACTCTGAGAGACTACCTATATCACAATAGATACCCTGATGATTTAAACGATATACTCTCAGATATGATTCAGTGTGTTAAGGAGTTGCATGAACTTGGATATGTTCATAGAGATTTGAAGCCTGAAAACGTTATGCTAAATCTCTCCCCTTTAGAAGTAGTGGTTATCGATTTCAATAGAGCTTTAAGATAGGAGATTGTCACTTTAGCACAGGTACTTGGTACTCAAGGTTACTTCCCAATAAGAGAGAATTGGACTAATGGTTCTGTTTAATGGGATGTTTGGGCAGTAGCAGCAATATATTAGAAAGTGACATGGAATGTATGTCTTACTTTGGTACAAAGCATGAAAAATAATCAATAAGTTTGGCTCAGAAACATATAAAGTAAGAAGATGTCTGCGAAGAAATGAAAAGCATAGTAGAGATGATAATCGTGAGAGCTCCTTCATATCCTAGATAATCCTTAGATGACATACTTGAGCCACTATAGAGAGCAAAATTCAAGAAATACAACAAAGACAAGCAGATTAAATTTGTTTGAATTAAGTACTCTAATACTCATTAAATAATCATTAAATTCACATAAAACCTGCATTTTCTCTACTAACCCCAATAAGACCCCAACTATACCCTACAAATCAAAGCACTTATAAACCTCACTAAGGGGTTTTGGGGTTTTGATTTAAATATTTAAAATTTGTCTTTTTAAAATAATCTTTAAATATTGAATCTTAATATGTAACTGTATAAATTATTATTACTCTCTTTAATAAATCAATTTATTGATGAATTTTCAAATTTAGAATTTATTTATTATTAGTTAACTTATCTTATTTCCTATCATTAAAATTCATAATATTTAATATTATAGTTATTTAAGAGAAAATAATGACCCTACTTATGAAGTGTCAAGCAACGATCAATAAAACTCTCTATAATTTCAACTTCATAAAATATCTACTTAAAATTCAAGTAATAATAATTAAATGAATAAGTTGTACGGAATTCAGGATAATATTATCTAACATTAATTTTTATTTTAAAAAATTGATAAAAGATTTATTATAGAGAAATGCAAATTTGACAATTTAATAATATTATAATTGAAAAGAATTATTGTAAAATATAGAAAATTGTTTGATAATAGTGGGATTGAGACATAGGAAGAAATTAATTACTTGAGAGTATAGCTTAGCAATCAGGAATTTTATTAGAGATATCACTAAAATATTTTCTTATAAGTATATGTTTATCACAGACCTAAATCCTAGATGTCTGTTTATTCGATGAGACAAACAAATCTCTTTAATTTCTTAAAAATAAATATTAAAAAGTATCTTATAATTCAATTATAATATTATACATTAAAATCAAGCAAAAAGTAATAAACATCCAAAGTAAATTCAAAGAATATAATAAACTCCAAACTAAAATAAGTTAACAAACAGCCGGAGTAGAAGCAGAAGTTAAAAACGAGAATAATAATCAGAACTTTAAAGTTCTAATATTATTGATAAAGTTCATAACGAGTCCCATAGTAATAAATTTCATAATTCTATGAAGAGATAACAGTAATATCTGGCTATGTCTCGACAAGGATCTTAAAATGATATAAATCTTGTTGGAAATTCATAAAACTTCATGATTAAGCAGCAATATGTGAGTAGAACTAGAGTGAATAGTAGGTCTAAATCTAGGAGTCTGAGTAGATCTGCGTCTAAAGGTAGAAGATCTACAATTTTATTTGTACATTTAAATTGCTTTTATTATAAAAGGAATTATGATATTAATATTTTATTAGATCAGTTTCTCCAAGTGCTTCGCTAAGAATGTTCTCAGATAAGAGATAAATCTATTAATATAGTTAATTTACTGAATATTTTTCCATTTAAATATAAATTATTTAAATCACTGGTTTAATAAACAAAAATCAATCAGTAAAACGATTCGCAAATAATAATTCTTCAATCTCAAGCAAGAACCAAAACTTATCAACATTTTTATTATTAATAATATTTATAATTGTTTACTTTTTTATCTTATTTGATATATTTTTATATTATAAATATATCAATGTATAACCAATAAGAAAACATAGACACTTCTAATAGTAGAAGCAAGAGATCTCAAAACTAGCAATACCCTCTAGTTTAATCAAATTTAATTAAATAATTTAATGAATAACAGCAAATGCAATACAAAAGAATGAAGTAAAGCCAATTTAGATGATTGAAGTATGTTTATATTAATTTCATAATTTATCTGTTAATTTCATTATTTTTATCACATGTTCACTTATTTTAAGAATATAAGAGGAATTTACTTAAAACAATCATAATTGAGTTGAATTTCATAACAATAATAATTAAAAACATTATTTTTTTATTAGATTCCCCCATTTAAATCAGTAATGTGAAGTTCCCTATTTGTTGTTTTTGCTATTACTACGATTAATTTTAAGTATGGGTGAGCACTGCTATTCCAAAATAACTATGCTGCTTTTCTTGGAGGAAGTTTATTGGATAGAATTTGTTAAGTTTGCAGGGTTAGACATAAAAGAATTTGATTATTATTAAAATAACTTAATAAACATTAAATTAAAATCAAATTAACATATATAATCATAATGTATAAAAATAATAAATTACATATAAATGGTAATTCTAGAAAATATATAATAACTTTTTGTTAATTTAAAAATTAAAATAAATGTATAAATTTCATTCTTTGAATAATCAAAGTCATCGCTCTCTATAAACTGATTGATATATTGATTTTGAAATTATTACTAATGATTAGTATTATTTTTTACATTTTAATAGTGACTCTTCATTTCATTGTTAGTTTGTGCATTTTCTGTGGGAGCATTTAGATTTATTTGTTTTATGTCAATTTTTTACTTATTTAGCGCTATTTCGTCTTGTTAATCCAAATAATATAAATTTTTTCTTCTTTTTTTCATATCTTTCTCTTGTTGCATTAAATTTCTAGCACACGTCATAATCAATAATAGAATTAATTATATATGTCTCTCAGTAAAAATAAATTTGTTTTAAAGATTAAGATTTTTTTGAATTTAAAAAATCAAGAAAACAAACACAAATATTAAACCATTGAATGTTGTACTTATCAAAGATTTTCTTGAGTTATCTTGGATTTGGACCACGTCTAGGCTTGCCTGCAGAGTTAACTTCTTCTTCATCTGAAGAAGAATCAGAGTCGATATTTTTAGGCATTTGCATCAAGTCTAACTTTGGTACTATTGCAGGTCTTTTCTGTTCTTGTGCTTTTTTATTATTATAAAATAATAAGGATTTTTAAAAATTTAAAGACTTTATTCTTTTTATTACAATAATATGATACATATATTAGATATTTAACATTAAAATCGAATTGAAATAAGTACAGTATAAAATTTAAGAATTTAGAGACCATAGACATCGAAAACCAAAAAACTAAAGATTAATTCAAAAACTTAAAATTGCATATAATCCTAGTAATTATCTCAAAATAGTCTCACTTAAAAGTTCAATTAGAGCAGCAAAAACACGCTTAGTAAAGTTTAAAAGAATGTAAGATTTGTTTTTTTTAAACTTAAATTAATATGGGATGTATGATAAATTTTTGGCTAATATTCTTCAATTTTTAAGTAAAAAATTAAGTTAATAATACAAAATATATTTTATCTCTATAAATTTACTAATAATTTCAGATATTAAAAAAGGCTGTAGCATTGAATTTAAGCCCTAGTCAAAGAAATAAATTAATGAACAGCATATCTCCTCCCCGCATAGATTAAATAAATTCTAAAAATAAGTCACAAAATTTAAAAGCAAATTTGATTAACTCGATTAAGAAAAATTCATAAAAGTAATCAGCTTAGAAGTTGACACAAAATAGTATGGGATCAAATTTCTTCATTCAAAATCAATTGAATTTGGGTTCATTAGTTGGAAATTTGAATTTCTTCACACCTAGGCCTGAAGACTATAATCAATTTGCTGCCTCTCTCATTTCATATTTATTAAATTTTGTGAAATTATTTTTAAATTTCTTATTTTATTTATCTATTTCAAACATTTCATAACAAAATCAACATGAAATATCTGACTAAGCTAAGCTATAAAATTTGAAGCAAGAAATAATAAATTCTTAATAAAAATTGAGAGAATTACAAGCTTATCAAAATATAAGAGATAGGAACTTTTCGAATGAATAAACAAGATAAAATACTTAGAGTAGATCTCCTAAATAGAGAAGTGCCTAAAATTTTAATAAAAGTAACAGTAGATCATCTAGTGCTCATAAAAATTAGAGTGGTTTCATATATTTATTTACTACCAGGTTTTTACATAATAAATTTTATAGTAATTAAGGATATTTATTTTTTACATCGATTTCAATAAAAAAAGAAAAATCTAATTGACTATTTTTTATAAAGTGGTACTAAATCTAGTTCTAATAGATAAATTTCATATAAACGATAAAAAGAAGGAATAATTAATTATTCTAAAATCCCTGTGAATAAATATTAATCAAACAGTAGAGTGAATGAAAACTCTTAATCTAAGTAAGTAATTTAATCACAATTTCACTTTTTAATTGCTTTAATCAATATTATTATATTTAATTATAATTTTAATAATAGGAAATTAACGATGAAAAAAATTAACTAACAAAATATGCAGAATCATTAAAATTCTCAATCTAATAGTAAGCAGAGGCCTGTATTTTAGAGAGATAATTTGAATATAATAATACCAGAAGGCTCTCAAAGTCCAAATAATAAATCTGGAGGAACGAGTGGATTCTTTTAAAATTCTTAAGTCTTGAATTACATTAATTAAGGGGCAACACTTAGCAATAGTTAAATGGTTAATTATAAAAATCATGATATTTTGTCTTAATGAAAATAATTAAAGGAGGGGTCATAAAATAAGTAGGTAAGTTCATTTTTCAAAAAGGTCTATTTAATTTACTTTTAAAAATTCAATAAAAATGGCTGGGTTGAATGTGATGTAAAATTAACTTAACAATACAGTAGGAATAGCAATCATACCCAAAATAATTAAGTTTAAAATAACATAAACTTCCAGAAATTTGCAAAAGCTGCTATTTAAGGCAGTAGCTCTACAAAAAATCAATAGGCTCATTAGTTTTTCCAGCCCCTGATTTTAAATAATGTACATACTTTACTAATATTTTCACTTATTTAAAACATTATCTATGATTGACAGTACAAACGGAGCAAGAAAGATTCAACCAGTATTAAAACAGCAATAATCTTCTCAAAAACAGTCAAGAAATCCAAGTGCGAACGGTAGGTAAATAATTTACAAGCAGCCGTTTTCCACATCAAATTAAAACCACCTCTTAGTGATTGACTAGCAATAATCTATGTCAAACAGGACACTCACTACTTAATCATAAGGCAGAGTAGGAGATGGTTCATTAAGTAGTGGCAGGTAGATTATCTTGAAACCATAATAAATTGCCAGAAATTATGAGTCACCTACCTAAGCCAAGTAAATTAGGAAAAGTTAGATTATTAATAATGTAAAAAATAGCCAGGATGGTGGAAGCGCCAGTAAAATTGTAATAAATAGCTTGAAAAATTAATTAAATGCTAATATTGAAGAAGAGTAAACTATTAAAGAATATTAAAATAAAATGTAACATGTTGATTATTTAAAATTAATTTTAATTAAGAATGATATCTCAAGAAGATAAATTAGATCTTATATCAGTAAATCCATAAAATTCATACATAAATATTTGAGCAATTTCTAGCCAGAATATCTTTAAACTATTTTATTCAGTTCAGCTTATAATATTTTCAAATTTTAAACAACATCTTGGTATTATATGACATATTTAGTTATTATTTTTTAAAATATTAACATTCCATTAATAATGCTCATCATCACCAATCCCAACAGCAGCCTTTCACAAGCTAATTTGGCTTAGATTTATCTGATAACTCTCCCCAGCACCATCATTAAAGTCTAAACCAAAACTTCAATTCAACCTAGACAAACTTCTATCATCCCCCATAGATCAATAATAACTAGGCTTGCAATAATAAGCTATCAGAGTATATTAAAGCTTAAAGCCAAAATAAACAGTTAAGGAGTCAACCTGTTTCAACCACGAATGCTTAGTTAAAGATGAAGATATAAAAATTAGTTATATTTTAACCTACAATTGTTTAATAATGAGGATAAGATATATTTATGAAGAAATCTATGTAACCCATATAGAGAGTTCACGCCTCCAATCAAGCTTCTCGTCATACTTCCTCAAAGCGGAGAGCAAGCAGTAAAGGATCACAATAAAACAATTTTATAGATGGCATGCCAAATAGTGCGGTGAGTTAGGATGCCATAGATCCTAAATATCACACGAATCCACTGCAATTTAAATCTTATCAAACTTAATAGAACTTGAACGGCCCATTGCATTAATCTGATATCTTGAATTAAATCGCCATTACTTCTTAACGAGAGTAAATATTTATAATTAAAGTTATCCTTTTTTATGATTCTATAAATTTGAAACTAGAGTGTTTATATTAAAAAATTAAATTTACAATTTTATAGATTTCTATAAAGCTGCAGAGATGTTATAAATTCATGCATAGAAGCTAACCAAGTAAAATGGGTAAAATAAAAAGAAGCAGAATTATACAATGGCTACTCAATCAATAGCAAGCGGAGGGTCAGTTGAACCACTACTTCTGAGCAGCTAGAGACATTAACTTAAAATTAAGCCACCTAAACATTCTTATTAAATTTATAATTATAATTTTAATCATTTATCGTTAAACTTCAATTAAAATTGCACTATCTCATGTATATTGTAATTTAGAGAAATATTGTAATTATTTACAAAAATATATTACAATAAATATTTTTTAAATATTCGTTTAACCAGCAATTAAAGAGCAACACAATGGTTTAATCCCCAGTAAAAGTTAACAATATAAACAGTTAATTTGTACAAAGTGAAAGAAACAACGGTTTTAATAGTTAAGGCATCACTCCCACTCACCACAACAATAATCAACAGTTTTTCATGCACACTCAACCAACCTTATCTACAATTATATAATTTTAATTTTTTACTAAAAAATAAGGATTTTATGATCTTAAAATCTAATATGTTATCTACATCATAGCAATAACAGGCGCAAAATCAGTTTCTCTCAAGTATAACATCAAAACACTCTTATAACCCTCAAAATTACTTTCAGAGTGCTAAATTGCTATAAAAATAATCTTAAAACTTGTATATTTATATCTTATTATATTATAAACAAGCAGAAGCAATAGCATTAACAACAATAGAACAATCAAATGCCAAAATCGAGGAATAATAGTAATTAAAATTTATTGGCATTGAGCGGGGCTTTTATTGGAAGTAACAATGGTGTCATCAATAAATTCAATTAGTTTAAATTAAGAGATATTCATGAATTTTTTTTAAAAAATATTTTATTTATGTTAATTTGATCAACAATACTTTATCACCTGTACTGTAAAATAACTGGCATACTTAATTTGGCATAAATCCACAGAATACTTTATAAAGATGAAATATTTTCTATTTTGCTCTATTTTTACATAAACTTAATATTTTATTTACTTTTGCTGCAGATATATTAATTGCGAGTAGTTAATCAGCCAAAAACCTGAATAAGTTATTTTAATAGCAAAAAGCTCAGAACTCTTAAAATGCTGTGATGTTTGATCCTCAAGATATACTGCGGTAAGCCTAAGACTAAGTTTAATTTTATATAGTGACATATATATGATAATTCATATCATAATCTAAAATTAGCACAATCTATATCATAAGAGTATCTATCAATAATAAAAGTGTCAGCACAAGGAAACAACAATCACCAGTAGATATAAGCAGCAATAATAAAGAAAATTCAAAATAATTACTAAGTCTCGTTCACGAATTCATTCAATTAAAACGGGCAGCCTCCTGGAAGTATG
Organism: Oxytricha trifallax; assembly: GCA_000711775.1. Taxonomy (NCBI): domain Eukaryota; phylum Ciliophora; class Spirotrichea; order Sporadotrichida; family Oxytrichidae; genus Oxytricha; species Oxytricha trifallax. The sequence goes on from ARYC01006726.1 coordinate 8,480, forward strand.
ATATAATCCATGAATATTCAAGAAGTTTAGCAGCAGTAGCAAAATGGAGTAGTGCAGTAAAATCAGTAGAAATTGTCTTAGAGGAATTCACCCACGGGGATGGGGGTAATTAATGTGTTTAATGCCCATAGAACTTTGAGGTAGAGCAGAATAGACGAGGAGGTCAGTGGAGCCGCTGAGGATGACAGTTTAACTCAAAATTCTTTAAATAAGCATAATTTTTATAATGCCCTTTTCACCCCTTGATTATACTAATATTTACTGATAAATTTAAACATTTAATTCCTAGTAAATCATATACTAAACTATACAACCCAATTCTCATCAATCAAGGCACTTCAAGAAGCAAGATAGTAGCACTCAATAATTGAGGCAGTTGAATGTGGAGGTTGATGATGAGGAAGACCAGTTAAGAATCAGGAAAGAGAGGAGAGACCGGGGCAAAGATTCAATGCTCAAAAGTCAAGATAAGCGCCAACCTGTCCCATAGGCTATATTTATTTATTTAATAATTATTTAAAGAGCTATTATATGAAAAATTATATGAAAATATATATAAATATAAATAAAATATTAATATAGGAAAAAGAGCAGCTAGCATCATAGAAAATATAAGAAATAGAACAACAAATGACAATGAAAATAGATGAAATATAAGAAAGTTTACTTGAAAATAACACTGATATCAATTAATAGGAAATTAACAGCAGAAAATTAGAGACCTATCTGCAAATATATTTTATTTATAATATTATCACATATAATCAAAAAATCGTATTATTCATTAAAATTTGAGTTTATTTCAATTATATATCAAACATTTATTTTTAATTATTTGTTTATTTTTCTGCAAGCTTTGGATAAATTAATAAACACTGATAAATCTTCATAATTCTCTCAATTTCTCCTTAAATTGCATAAAGGCATAAAAAATACACATAAAGATTAAGAAACCTTTAATGACACTGTAAGATAGAAATTATTGTTGAAAGAATAGGAAAACGCATAATTGAAGCAACAATTACAACTTTCATAGAAACAATAAATTAAAATAGATAAATCTGACAGTAATATTATTATATATAATTAATATATGTATTCTATTAATAAATTCAGATTATTTTATAATAAAAATCTATAAAAATATTATAATATATTTTATAATTATATAGTGATAGTAATAACTCAAACTCAGATCTGCAATAAAAATGCTCATAAATGTAGGAAGATCTGAATGACATGGAGAGAAACGAGTAGGAGTGCAGATCTCAAATATAGGCAATGGCCTCCTAAATCGATGAGAGAGATGACTAAATTGAGAGATTAGAGATTGATCTCGATAATCAAAGGAGGAAGTATAATTAATATGTGGTTTTTAAATAGTTAATCATAAATCTTACTCATTTTTTCACAAAAAAGTAGTAAATTATATAGTGATTACTCATAAAAGACAAGTTTATAGAGTAATTACACTTATTTTAATGAGTAATTTAAATTCTTAAATAAATAAAACTATACAAAGAGCTATTCAAGCAGAGCATGAAACAAACAACTTTGGGTGGAAAGAACAACATCAAAGGGTCTGTAATAAGTCCCCCTCCCCACTAGAATTTCATAGATTCCGAAGACCATCAAGCTCTCTTTGATTTGTTTTATTTTAGCTTAGAAATATTTAGCAATCATAAGTACATATCAATGAAAAGTCTGAGATAAAATCATTCTATAAAATTAATAAAATTTGATTAACTGCAGGAAAATGTGAATGAAAACAATGAGTTGAAGCAGATAGCGAAAGAAATGCAGGAGGAACTCGATTATGGCAAGTAACGTGAAAATAAACTTATGTTTTTCCTCTTCATACTCAAGGAAAAGGGATTCTAACTTATAATTTTTTACCTTTTGAATATATTATATATATGAAAAACTCAACACTTTTCACAAATAATTTAATTTATTTATTTATAATTTATAATTTATCAATTATTTTTATATAAATATATTACAGGATTCCCAATTTCTGAAGTATTTGAAGGAGAAATTAAGGATATTCCAACCACAAGATTTTCAACACACTTTGATGATGAATATAAGCAGATGTACTTCGCCATCAGGTAAGAAAGAAAACAAGCCAAAAAGGAAGCTAAATTTAGTGAAATTCTGTGTATTTTTTAGATTCATTATGAATTAATTTTTTAAAAAAACATAGGCTACAGATAAATATAATCAATTTATATTTTAAGTACTATTTATTATGAATTTCCATAAATTTTATATTTAAAACTTGTTTCATATATATTTTGTTACTTGTCTTTTTTTCTATAATTCATTTAATTAGAGAAATTGAATGGTTTTGGAATTCAAAGAGATGAGGTCCTGGCAATGTCTCCACTGACTGAGCGTGTTTTCACCTACGTTGACAGAGCTAAAATCATGCGAGAAAGCGTTATAATGAGGGTAAAAGAGTAATTCCAAAGTAAACACTTCTACAATGATTTATTTAAATTATATAATCACAATACTAATATTTGTCCATTATTATTCATAAACCTGATTACCAATACTAATGCATAAATGTATTATACAAAAATACTAATATATTATAGCCTTTTTATAATGGGGAACTGAAATCTAATGCAAAAAGGAGACAGCAGCATTAATCATAGAGTATGAGCAGACTCAGTTAAAGTTTGCGAGTCGCAGGGGATGGAATCACTGCTAGTATAATAGATTTCGATTAGGTGCCTTATTTAGCGGATAGCAATCTCTCTGATAGCAATTTTGTACCAGTCACTGTCAAAAAAGCACAATAATTATTTTAATATAAAACAAATTAACCTAATTTTCTTCAGGATAGTGATTATGAAATTTAATGTAAATAACTAGCAGATTCCATTTTAACATTGTAATAACTATTAAATTAACAATTTTTTATTTTGTCTTCCAAACAGTAAGTTCATGAAATTACACATACAATAAAAATTGTAATTTATTATTATAAAATCTTATAAAATTCTGATAATTTAACTTTGGGGATATATTTCAATGTTTTATTTATTTTTGATTAACTTAAAGTATCAGCCAATTAAATCAGAGCATTTTTATTGAAAACCCGGTATGTCACCAACCAGTGAAATGTGCAGCTTAATTATTATCTTTATTCTGTGTTTTATTGGACTTCCGCAACTATAAATCTATGATTAGAAAAAGTAATTAATGCTTTTTTTTTAATTTTATTATTTCGATATAGAAATTACATTTAAAATAGCAAATAAATCATCATAATATTTATTTCTATATTTCTAAATTGCAATTTATAAGAAATATTTTCTTAGCTAGGTTTTAGTATATTATTTGCACTCTTAGTATATGAGCCTTTGAATTTATAATAAAATAAGTATTTTTGTTTTTCTATTTAAATAAAGATAAAGTGACTATAACCTTCAAAAAAAATATAAATTGTTACAATTTAAAAGACTTCTTTTCTTTGTTAAAGATTAGAATGTTTAATTTATCTTAAAATAAAAATGAATAGGCATTACTTATAGTTACAAAATCAAATTTTATAGAGCAAATTTATATTAAAAATATCATTTATTTAGTATTAAAAATCCATATTTTACTTTAATAACAACCTAAAAAAGATATTTCGGGTAGAAACTATATCCCATTTATTATTTTATTTATTATTATATAAATTTTTGAAATTATAAATCTAAGTGTGTGACTTGCTCATGGTCATCGTCATATTTGTTGTTTCTATTATTTTCATTCATGTATATGACGCTGTTACTTAAATTTCGGCTTCTGTTTTTAAAAAATAAAATTTATTCATATAATTTTAATATCTAAATTTATGTTTCAATTAATTATGTTCCTCTTCTTCTATGAATAACTACTCAATTATGATTAATGATTCTTATTTCCACTATATATATAATATCATAATATGGGATAATTGTAATTTATAAATTATATAATAAAACTGGAAACATTTTTATTAGTAATTAATTACTATATATAAATTACACTGTGGTTATTATAAATAGTTTAGCTAGCAGCAGCTTGTTAATGAGATATAGTGATAAACTTATCATAATTATTTCTCTCAATATTGTCAAAATTTTACTTAAACATATCATTAAGTTCCTTCTTTAATAGAACTCTCTCTATAGGTGTTTCATCGGACACTTCATTTATAGAAAATTATATTATAAAAATACAAATGATTACTTAAAATAATTCATTGAAAACTATAATTTAATCTCTTATAAATATTACTATATTAATCAATTTAAATGTTGAGAGTAATGGGGTTTTAATTGACCTTAGAGGAACGATGAGAATAAAATATATATAGTTTATGAATTTTAATATCGTATTTTTAAACAAAGTATATTTATTACAAATTGTATAAAGAGAATCCAAATGTTGAATCGATGAATTTTTGGCTTAATTTTAATTTTTATTGCTATTTTCTTGCTGTCTATTAGAATTCTTTTAAATAGTAATTTTTATCATACTTGGCATAGTTTCAGGCACCTTTTATTAAGATCCTTAATATTTCTCATTATTCTACTCAGGAATATTACTGAAAATAAATTGAATATGTTTCAAATTGAAAATTAAAATATTTTTAATAATTGATCAATTCAAACAATTAAAAAAAAATAATTTTAAGAAATTATTTTGATAAAAATAATATTAGTTGCCCTTATATTAGAGTCAATGTTTTTCAATCCAGAGCCGTGAAATATTTATTAGCTTGCTTATATTATATCCTCTTCTATTAGAGCGTCATCGAGATAGCTGAAATTTTGCAATTTACTTTTTGGCTTTAATTCTTAATAAAGTTGCTTAGTTTGGTTTTATGTGAAATTATTTGGCTGCTATTTCTTACTCATATTTAAATTTTATGAGGTAGTGAATATTTGATTTATTCATAAAAAAGACCTATAGTGTATTATTAATAGCCATATTAATATCATTAACCTAATAAAATTTTATATGGATTAATGCAGTAACCGGGGCTTCTTGAAGCTATTAGCTTGACTCCTGGGTTATGGAGTAACTTCAAAATTATATAAGCTGGAGTTAGTATACTGCAACGTGCTGTTTAACAATGAAGAATTTATTTGCGAATCTCTCTGTTTTAAAAGCTTGATTTATTGCATTTAAGCATTTTGTCGAATTTATCTCACTTTTGGAAGGGGTACTGCTCCTTTATATTAATAAGTTTAAATTTATGTTCATATATTTAAAAATAGCTATCTAAGCAAGTAAGAAGGAATAAAAAGAAACCTCAAAAACCCTTCATAAAATGTAAATATTAATTTTAAGAAACCTTTCTAGTTTGAATAATGCTATTAATTAGTATCGACTGACTAGATATTCTCTGGTAGGTCTTATTATTACTAAGCAATGTAAATAGTTTGAGAAGCGTGATGATAGTTTGAATTCTTTAAATTTTAGTTTTAGCTTGTCATTTAGCCGTGATTTTATAATACTTTTTATAAAAGTAATTAAAACTACATCAATAAATATAATAATAATATGATTAGTTGCATTGAAAATATCAAAACTTTTGCTTAAAGTCTTATAGTGCTATTGATTGTGTTAATTATAAATATAAAATCAAGTAACTTTAATAGATTCTAATATTATTTAGTAATTTATTAATAATTATAGTAAATGTATGTAAATTTGTGTTGCATCTATTAACCATAGTCATAATAATGAAATTTGTTCCTAGTGACTACTTTCTAGGCACTGGCGAAGGGCTAAGGCTGAGTGAGCTAATCCTCATAAAATTTATGATTTCTGGTAATTGTTGGCAGCTGCTGAATGTTTGCATTTTTCTTCAAGTATTTAGATAAATTTTGTTGATTTTGCCTGCTTTAATAGTCTTGCTGCAGAATTTACTCTTACTAATTGTTGTTGTTTTCATTGTAATGAGATAGTCTGATCTTCTCAATTAAAAATAATGAAATTTTGTCAATTAATTTCTGGAACTCTACTGAATGAATAAAAGGTTACTTATTAGTCAATTGGAAATAAATAAAACTCTTTATTTATTAGTAAATATAATATCAATATTACTAGCAGCTGAGGGTTTCAATCTTATATCAATACTCTAAAGGCTTTTACTAAGACTCCCACCCAGTACAATTGAATGTTGCACAACAAATTAGCTATTATTTTGCTGAGACTACAATTTTTACTCTTCGTTGTTTTATTGGTATACCGTTTGAAAATAGTTATTGTTGGGTTCTATATTCTAATATTCGTTGTTTTAGTGATACATAGTCTAATAGTTCTCTTTTTGAGTGTTTTTGAACCTGCCACCCTAAATCATAATATAAAGTAGAATTATACACAGAAAATAGTCAATATTTTGTGGAACAAATTGAAATTATATCATAAGACCATTTGATTATTTCATGTTGTCTTAAAGTTTTCTTATGGATTTATTCTCGTCTTCAGCTAATGAAATCTTCAATTTTTCCATACTTTACTAAGCTTATTTCTTTTCACTCTCGATTATTGATTGTAACAGGCTATTATTGAACTCAGGAGGGCTTTTGTAGTTATTTTGCATAAAAAGATTATAAATCATTCATTCATTTATGTTTTTATATTAATTGAATGTTAATATTTGACATTTTTCAAAGCAAATACCACATTTCATAATAAAGCTATATGATATTTAAAGGATTAGTTATTCATGATTTATTCTAATTTCTCTCGATCACTTCTATTAAGAATTGACATGCTATCTGAGGCCCCCAATAAACTTCCTGTTCCATCATCCAATGCAAAAGATAAGGATCTGCTGTGAAATTCATTGTTTGAAATTTATAAATTTAATAATTGAGAAAATGTTTGACAAATTTTGATAAACAGAGGTATTATTATCTTTATTAATGGGTTTATTGGGACTATTTTGATAGTTAGTATCGGTTTGTTATTATGAGAAATATTATTGATAAATTTGAAAGTTTAATTTATTAAATTTTTTCAAGTTAAATAAATATGATCCAAATCATATATTAAAATATATCAAAAATGTGAATTTCACTTAATTTAATAGTATTTACATTAGAATATGTTTTTAAACATTATATGACAATAATTAAGATGTCTCTTTGGGTAATTAGTGACAAATGAAATCATCTGAATCATAGATTAGTCATCAATCTTGTTAGCGTTTGCCTATTATGCAGCCATAATTTGCTTCTTGAGATTTTTCATGTTTAATCTGTACCTTTTTGATAATCCCCAAAACCCCTACTCACATCTAATTAAATTTTATTAGTCCCTCTCTCATTTTTCACTAAATTTTAAGTTTAGCTGTCTCTAAATATTTTGTGATTACTTATTTTCCAACTCTTTTTCCACTCTCCCGTAGATAGTTGAGGGGTCTAAGCCAATCACGCTACTGCTTCCTTAATGATTTAAAATTTTATCGACTCCAGCTGTTCCTCTTAAACTGTAATCTTGAAGTTATTTAGCTGCTAGAATCTTTTCTTAAAGTTCCCTTATAAGTCTTTTATGAGATTTAATAATAGAAATTGTCATAATTATAGAAAGGTAGATTTATTATAAAATTAATGTATAATTTCTAGAATTAAGATTCTCTATTCTTATTGAGATTATTAGCATCAGTTTTACTATTTTTCAAGTTTTAAGATTTTATTTCCTATCCTTCATGCATGTTTAATGTCAATATGTCATTTATAAATTATTATAATAGAATAAAAATTTACGTATTTTAGATTCTTCAATTATCTCTCATTTGATCATTATTATAAATAGAATGCTACAATTATTAATTTATTAATATTTTATTATTATATTTATAATATTTATAAATATTTATGAATATTTGATGGGTTAATTTCTAGTTTATCAATAGACGATTAAGTGTTTGGATTTAAAGGGAGCCCTTCTAAACTTTAATGATTTTGGCGATTGTATTCTGAATTGCCTCTTTGGAATAGTTTTATCTGATTTGTTGAATGACTTTGTTTTGTCTCATAATTTCGGCTTATTTCAGATATTAAGAGAATTCAATTAAATACATTCATTAATTATTATTCTTTTTAAAGAAATATTTTTATGTATTTGAGACATAAATCCTAAAGATAGTAACTTAAATGAGTATATCTATTTTTAGAATAACAATCTTTGATTTTTTCTGGGATATCCATTATTCTTGAGATATCTTTGTACAATTTACTATTAATTCAACCCTTGTATTGAATCACTCCTATTATGATTACTTTGGCTTTAATCTTCTCTTTATGGTGATAATCCTGTATTTTAAACATATTCCGCTGCTATGTTTCGCTTTAGAAGTATGGGCACAAATTCTTTTATTCTCACTTGAATTTCATGAATAAATATTGCAAAAATTAAAATAAAAAAATAATAATATTAAAATCAATTAAAAAAATGTCTTATTAAAAAAAAATATTTTTATTTAAGAATATAAGCTTCATTTATATAAAATTACTTATTTATTTCTAAAACGACATTTAAATAAATAATTAAAGACGCTACAGAAAAGAAGCAATTCAAAATTAATTTTTGATAATGATATTTATATCTTTAATTTTTGCCATTAACCTTAAACAATTTAAATAGAAAAAATTTTAAGCATAATTTTGGTTTTGTTCTCCCTTCATAATATTGAAAATAGATTGAAATAAATATCTAGAAAATGTTTTATACAAAATATAAGATACGTTTTGCTCTATCATTTATTAAGAAAACGAATTTCTTTCCCCATTTTTTATTTAGTTATTCTGTAATTATTTGGGTTCACAGTATCCAAAGCACTTAATGATGACTAATTTATACCATATCTCTTAAGATAATTTTATTTTGAATAAAAAAGTAGAAAATCATTTTATATTAAAGAAAATTGATTATTTGTTAAGATTAACCCTTGAAGCATAATTGTTATTATTTTGATCTGTTGGATTTTAAGTAATGTTTCGTTATTGTAAAATACCAGGATTCGAATAGTTTTATTGGTTTTACAAATTTAAAATAATTTAATAATTCATATTATTTATCTCATTGAATTATATTAAAACTCACCTATTAAGTATTTGTAAATTGAAAAAAAATTAAAGTGTAAATTAGAGCGAGATTAATCATCTATATCTTCGTTATTTACAAGTTTTTGTAATTATCTGCTGCTATCATTTCCCTCTATAACCACGACATTTTCATCATCAGATGTTTATATAAAATATTCTTTGTTAAATAATTATATTTTTTATATTAAATTGGCTTGGTAAAGGGGTTTTGGGGTAGATTTAATTATATATCACCTATAAATTATAAAATATCTTTACGTTATTAACTTATTATAGCATCAATTTTTTGTTAAATAAGCAATATATCAATATAATATTTTTATAATAAACAAAAGAATTAATCAAGGAAAAGAAATGATAATAATGCCTATAATTTAAAGTTTATGTTTAAAATAGTCCTTCCAAATCAATATTAAAGCCAACGTCCCCTTTCTGTAGCTTTTATATATTTTGCTGACTAAATTTGATCTTAGGTTTATTTTATTGTTAATTATTGAAATATTAGGAGGTTGACGTGGAATACACATTTCCATTAATGTGTAAAAAAATTTAATTTTAAGAGATTAAATTTAAAGAAAAAAGTATCATATGAATTACAATTTATATAAATGCATACAGTTTAAAGATTAATAATAATTAATAATTAAAGAAAAAGATTAAAAAGTGAGTTTCCTATGCAAAATTAAACATTTCAGAGCATAATATTTTATAAAAAATTTTCAATTAAAAATTGTTAGCATCTTTAATATAAATATTTATATTAATTTCCTAAATGATTTATTAACTGATAGTATTGTTTATATTATTGTGAAAATTTGAAAGTGATTAATGATTTAGCATAGTAGAGGAAACCTTTGGGTTTTAGTTTTGTAGGTTGTTCAAGAAACCGCTTTATTTTTATAATAAAAAACAAATATATTACATTCCATTTAATTTTGAAAATATAATAATATAATTTATACTCTCATTTAAAATATTTAATTAATTTAAAACTTTAATTGTTTGCTCTTGAGACTCTGAATTTATTTTTAATTTTTGACATATTTTTTCAGTTATTATAGAATATTGGATTTTAATAGAAATAAATTGATGTTTTATATCAATTATCAACTATAAATATATATTATATATTTTTCTTATATGATTTGAGTGTATTTGGATTTCTATCCTTCTTTTTTTTTAAATACACGATTTACTATAATTTTATTATTACTTTAATGTTTATTATTAATTTTATTTTATAAATCTAAACTTTGAAGATGTTTAATTAAATCCTTTTCACTCATAAATTAATAAATGAAGTCAGATTACCAAATTGCGAACTAATTATCATTAACACTATATTTTATTTAAAGTATCATCCAAAACTAGCGTTTTTATTCTGTATTTGTGTAAAGTATATAAACCACTGAATTCTAAATGAGAAATTAATATTAATATATCATTTTAATAAAAATAAATAAGGATCATTAAATTGTTTATTGATCGAAATATATTGTTTCATATTTAATTTTATCCTAATTTTAAGAATCTCAAATAAAAAACTTCAAATATTGCTTAGTGTGCATTTTTTATGGAAATTAATTAAAAATAAATTGATAAAATTGAAAATTTGATCGTTTATTTTTAAAGATAGAAATACTATAAATAGTTTTAAAAGAGCATTCAATATTGGCTTAATTTACTTTTGTATAAATAATTTAGAGAGAGAAGGTGGATGGCAGCCAAAACTTGATTTAACTCAAGCTATTGATACTGGATTTTATGCAATAACAAATTTAATCTTCATAAATATTCGATTGAATAAATTAATATAATAAATAGTAAAAGTCTCTATTTAACAAGTCCAATATCAACTCAAATTTAATAAATTTTACAGCAGCTAACTTGGTATCTAATTAAGCTAATTTACGAAATACAATTACTTTACCTAGTTAATTATTTTGAAATAATTTTGAAATATTATTCAATTTAAAATCAATAATATTTTTGTCAATAATCTTAAGCAATGAAAATAAATTGTAAGCTAACGTTTTAGATAATATATTTAAAAATTAGATTATAAAATGTTGATATTTTAATTCATTTTTATAATAATATTGTTTTATACTTTAAGTTTATGATTAAGACTATTTTATTATTAATACTAACTTGATATTATAATTTGAATAATTGTTTACTCTTCCACTCTTTAATAAATTTATAACCTCTTATTTTCCTTTATATAAATTATTTTTCCATGTTAGTATCTAACTCAACTAGAGATAAATTTCTTTCTGATTTTATGTCACTAAGTATTTATTCTTCATTTGAAGGTTCATCTATATTTCCTTTGAGAATTTAAAATTTATATATGTTTGTATTGAGATAACTCTATGAAATCACCTAAATGAATAAACAAATATTATCAACATTTAAATAATTTATTTTATCTTGAAAAATTTTGTAGAATTTCTCAAATAATTCTCTATAAAATTATTGCAAATTTTGAAATGATAGCGGATTTACTATTATTCATTTATTCTTTCTTAAAATTATCAATTAAACTTCTTTCTTTGTTCAATAAATTATTTTTTAATTTTATTTTAATCCCTAATAATAAAATTAGAATTTAATATAGTTCACTATCATATGCCCTTCTATATCTTTGTTGCTCTGAGTATTCAAAAGTCTTATTAGTGAGTATTTTAAATAAGTTTTAGTATTTTTTCTTATAATTTTTTCTAATTTTAAGTTAGCTTAGTGATTATAGTTTACTATGGAGGAAGAACAAATTTCTCAACTAGGATTCACCTCATCAATTTATTATTAAGTGATTTGTAACATTTAATTAAGGGGTTTTGGGGCATATTTAATTATTAATGCTAAATTGTTCAATTACTCAAGATAAAAATACTTCAAAGCCTTTCAATTAAGTCAACTAATGCATTTATATTGATGATTTTATACTGCAGCAAAATGAATTTTCTCAATTTACAAAATATGTTTAAAAAAGATTTATATATATAAAACTTTTTATATTCAAAATTTTTAAAATTTGCAAATTCAGAGCTCACTGAATACTTTTCTAAATTTAATGATAATATGATCAGATTTGATGATGATTTTGATCATTGCACTTAAAATTAAAAATCATCATCGGATTTAAATTAAATTGACTTTCATAATCTTCAAGATATTGGCAAATAATTAAACATGCTTAATAATTTATGAAAAATACAATATGAATATTTATTTTAAATAATCCGTGTAATTTCATGATTTTTAACAGAATGCTTAGAATGATTTTTCAAACTCACTTGGTTAAGACTTCCTCAAAACTTTAAAAAGGGGTTTGAGTTATAAATTAAATTTGTTATATATTTATTAAATCTTTGAAGACACTCAAGAATCAAGATATAAGCAGATATCATAACAGACATGAAAATAAATCCCTCAATAATTTTTCCAAATAATTAGAATATCATGATTTTATAAATTAGAAATTCATATCTAAGATAATTCATAAATATTTAAATAATTCTGAGCATTTTCACACTTAAAGTCAGTACCCTCTCAATAATCATCTTAAAGAGATGATTCAATCATATGAGAAAAAGCATTATCGTTCATTTATTTTTAAATCAACTCTCATATTATATACTTTAATTTGAATGAATCCACTTTTAATATTTTATAAAATTTAAACGTTCTCACAAACAAAAAAGCTAATCATCCAAAAATTGTATGCCGCAACAAATAATTCAAAACTCAATGGAATATTTGTAGGATGATCTATCAATAACTTAAGGTATTAAAATTTAATAAATATTTTTTTATATCACTTTAAACATTTAATGAGTACAAATTTGGAAAAGAAAACAAATGCGTTTTTAATTATTTGATATCGCCATAATTATTAATGTTTGGGATATATATTGGAACTAATTAATTGAATAATTTTCTTTTTAGTAAACCAATTATAAAGTTTAAATTTAATAGTAAATTGTCTTAACTTTTTTAAGCCTATTCATATTTTTATTTATATTCTTTTATACTTTTCCCTATATTTACATACTTAATTGGATTATTAGAATTATTTAAATAATTATATATTTCATTAATTTTAGTATTCATCAACATAATACAGCCATGATTTCTAAACAACCTCAAAAAGCATTAAAAAATAATATGCAGTATAAAATTTGACAAATATTTTTTATTAATATTTCATATAATTTAAGCATTTTAAATGCTTGAACATAATAATTGTAAAAGCTAACAATAAGTTAATTTCACCCAGTTGTTTGACAATCAAATGAACTAGTTGGATTCATTTACTATCATCAAATATTTATTATAATAATATTTTTTATAATTTGATATTAAGGTTTCAGTTAATTAAATTGAAGTATGAATAAAATTTGGAAATAAAAAATAAAATTAATTATTTAGTAAATAATTAAGCAATCCATTATTTTTAGTTCATAATCAAGAAAAAAATTATTTTTAACAATTGAAATGCATGTTTTATTAAAAGGATATAATCTTCAACAACAATTTCATATAAAAATAAAAAATAAGCTCGATTATTCATTTTTTACTTGAAATTTTTGGGTTTAAATTAAACTCTTTGATTACTAATCCTCGCATTTTCGGACTTTCAGAACTCAGGCTCAAAGAGCAATAAAATATGATTTAACCAAGTGTTATTCCTTAACTTTTGGAATCATAACTAATTTAAAGATAATTAAGTATCAATACTGACAGTTCTGGCTCGGGGTCTTAGTAGAAATCCCTCAACTAGTAAACAAATGTAATTGTTTTATTTAAATAGTCAAGCAAGGAGGGTTCGAATGAAAGTCCTAAGCCAAAGAGAATAAAAATCGATGCAATTTGGAAACCCATTCTTCGCAAATTTAGATAGTACTTTCAAAATAGGCTAAAGAGATCTTAACTTGGTATCGGATATAACTACTGGAGAGAAGACTTATTTTCTTTGTATTATATTTTTATAATGATTGACAGGATGCTTATGAAAATTAAAGAATACATGAAATCTCTGTCACTCAGTCAAAGTCAAGTTAACAGCACAAGTTGCTAAGCCGCCATGATGCATCTTATTTTCTCAGCTATAAAAATACTAAAATAATAACTATTAAATATTTGTAATAAGGGATGCAAAAATCAATAAAAGTTTTCGTTCACTGGTCGATTAGGTCATGATTTGGAGCTTTAGTAGTAAAAATACATAAAAGTGTTCATTAAAAACAACAGAAATTTAATTGTGGAATTTTTCTCAGATACATTCGTCCTCAAGCTCTGGAAAATCTACCTAAAAGACTTTTAAAATGATTTAGTATTTTTATACAATTAAAAAAAATACTCAACTGACCATTAAAACCACATCGCCGATTTAAGGCAATAAAAACCAGAGCAATACTAAGCTTTTCATTAAGAACTAGACTACTTGATGGATGTACTATTTATTATATTTTTTATAAAATATAATTTGATGGCTGATTCTTAGAACAGCCTCAACTTAAATTTCTTAAAGTGATATACTAAAAGTGTCTATATGAAAATATAATTGGCATAAATCATCCATATATCTTTATTAAAATAAATTTCCTCTAATTACAGGTGAATTAATAGCGTAACTACAAATTCTTAAACTAATAAATTCTATACCAATACAACATTATTTTATTTTGTATTCTACAAATTTTTGCAAGCTAGTTAAAATTAAGATAAACCATAAAAAAAATTCTTTTGAAAAATTATTGTTATTATGATAGAATTATTTTAGTAAATTATAAAATAAATTTGCAATTAAAAAAGATTAATAACATTTAAATTATAAAAAATTAGAAATCTAATGATTTAATCTTAATTTCTTGTTTTTTTATTCTTTTGTTTACAAATATATCTATGACAATTTTATTAAATATTAAAGAATTATAATCTTATATATTATTTAAGTTATTTTCAATATAACTCACAGTGAATTTTATTTAAATTATTAAATTCACTTCTTTAATTTAAATATTTAAAGTAATACTTACAAATTATATATAAAATGAATAATATGTATAAACTTATATATAATTAGGTATTCAATTACCTCAAGAGATTATGCAAACTATTTCAATGCATAAGAGCAAATAGTAATGACAACATTGATCCGTAGATAGAGAGGGGAATTCTAAGACTTCCTATTAAAATTCAGATTAATTAAATAAATTCATTTATTTGTAAACTAAGAATTCGATAATTATTTCAGCAATTCAAAATTTAAGTTATTACAAAAGTTAATCAAAAAATTTCATATAAAAATTATCACAATGCTCGGTTATAATCAATTAAAAATTGGGAAAATACTAAATAATTAAACTCCCAGAATTTTAGCCAATACATGATTGAACCAAGGCAGCAAAATCCAAAATTACTCAAAGACAATTTATGAGATTTAGGCTACTTGATTGTTTTAATAAAAAAATATAAAATATGATGAATGACTAAAATTACAACACAAATCTAAATTTCTTGAAGCCATTCCAAAGTCTATGAAAATAAATACAGAAAATTTATATTATCAAAAATCCTCAATTTAATTTTTAAACCAGCAAATTGATAATTATAAAAAAGATAATATAAATACTTTAATTATAATAAAATACTACTCTAAACAATATTTCTTTTAATAAATATATGCATATTTTTTTAAAAGTTTATATTCAAATTTTCAAAAATATCAATTTAATTTTTATTAAGTAATAATATAATATTTTTTTAATGTTTCTTGGGACAAGTGTATATTTAAATACTATAAAATCTATTTTACTAATTTACTATAAAAATTGATATTTTCTAAATTCAAATAATTAAAGTATTAAATGAATTTTAATGTTTAAAAAAATTAGAAGATTCAACTATATATTTTACTTAACAAGCAAAGAATTTGATTGAACTCATATAATATCCAAAAAAATATTTATAAAATATCTTAAACTCTATTAATTAAAAAAAATTGGTTTAAATAATGCTTTTTTATGAGTAACATTTTGATAAATTTTTTGAAACGTAATAAAAATTACTTTAAAAATCATAGATGATTGTTAATTGCCATATTTTTACAAAATACTAAATTGGTTAGTGAAATTTAAAAATTAGAATAATTTAAATTCTACAAACTTTACAAATAAAAATTTTAAAGGATTTTAATTTGATTTGTAAATTTATTTTATTTCGTACTATTTGATATAATAGATCGTAGAATAGCATTAAAGATCATGGTATTTTTAAATTCATTATATTAAATATTCAAGTATAGAAATTAAGAGTAAATTAAATAATTTAATTTTAAATTTAGAACATAAATAAATAACGAGGTAAAATTTGGAATTTAATTATTTTTATAATATTGCTGAAATATTTATGATAGGGACACTAATTTTTTATTTAAAATTTATAATAAATTCATTCAATTTAGCATTCTAATTTAATAGAATTTGTATCTTTGCGAATCTGTTTAAATTAGTAACATAATAAGTTTAAATTTGTTATTTGATATACAACTAAGCAAACTATGTAGAGGTGTAATAATTATAAGGTATTATTTTACTGATGTATTTAATTAGTATATAATAATTGAATTCAAACAATTACTAATTCGAGATAATTTATTTCAAAAATCATGAAAAACAATAAGATAATTTAAAAATAATTATTTTTTATGTATTAAGTAGTAATTATTAAAATCCTTGAATTAGTAAATTTATTTATTTTGAATATTTAAACTTATAGTAATTATTTTAAATTAAGTGAGTAAATTATTGAAATTAATATAAAAATAAAAATAAGGGAATAAGGTTAGGCTGGATGCCTACCTATTTTTGGGAAAATTTAAAAATATATCAAATAAAAATGAAAAATTCGTAACTCAAAAAAGGCTCAAATCAATGGACGAATGTTTTTTACTACTCTATTATTTTATAGAAAATCAATTGCTCCAGAAAGATCACTCAACTTATGAATTCACTCCAACTTAACTAAGCTCAAGTAAATGATGTCAAATGTCAGGCTACCCTTATACATTTAATCTTCCCATCTAAAAATAAATAGATTTTTACACAATATTTATATGAAAAATATAAAGAACAAAGAGGGTAGTTAAGAAATAACTTTTCTGGATAGCTATTAATTGAACTCATTTCATCTGAATAAATGCTCACAAAGTCATTCAATCTGTGTAATAGAGACTTCATATACTAATTCTTTTCAGATAATTTCATCATTTGCCTTTGGCAGATAAACCTTGCAAACTTGAATATTTTGAATAAAAAGTTAAATTGCTATTAAAAAAAAACTCTGACACACATCAAACACATATTGCTAATTTATAGCAATAATTCCCTCTCCAGTATAGAACTTTCATCCAAGAACTAGATTTTTTGATGATTTATTTATTAATATACAAATATAAATTGATGGCAGACCCTAGATTAAACTCTAATCTGAATTTCCTAAAATGAGCAATATTCATTAGTTAAATTAAAATCACATTAAACTGAAATACATCAAATTCATTTGAATACTGAATATAGATAATTTTAATTCTTAAAACAACTCAAAATACCCCAGTTCCACAAAATTATAATTTAAATTTATAATTTAAAATTAAACAAATATATTATTTAATAATTATTTAAATTAAAGCTCTTTATAAAACCCCATAGATCAATTAAGACATGAGAATTGGGGTTAAGAACAATTAAATTAAGAATTAATTATTATTGGAGTATAATTATAATGTTTGGGCTAATTATTAAAACTATTGGCTCGAATAATTGTCCTTATAAAATAATCCAATCAGGGTGTGTTAATTTGATTTTAGCCTAATCATTTATATTATTAGCCAATTATAATTAATTTTTAATCTAATTGGTCTTAACTCCTATCCTCGCTTCTTAATTGATCTATGGGGTTTTATATTAAATTTGATTGATAAAAATCAAGTATTTTTTAATTGTAATTTTTTAATTTTCTTTCAATCTAACAATATCCAGCATACCTTGAAATTTATGAATTATTTAAATTTCTAAATTTATATAATATAAATTTTATATATAAATTTATTTTATCAAGTGAAAACTAATCCCAAATTTATAAAATGCAATTTTATCTTTAAAAAAAATAACATAATTTAAGAATATCT
>ARYC01006727.1:0-25266 GCA_000711775.1 Oxytricha trifallax
TTCTGCTGTATCATCTTATGCATGACTTGCCCATCGATACAGTAGACTTGATTCAAAGCAGCTGTAAGAGAGTGAGCGAGATAAGACAACAATTTGTGCGAGAGAGGGAAGAATGAATGTTTATAAATAAGTTTTAGATTTAAACGAATGAATATATTCAAATATTAAACTAACCCATAAAGGGGTTTGGCTTCTCTTTCTTCTCCTCTTCTTATGGCTTGCTTGGGCCCATATTTCTTCTCTTTGTGCCAGCTCCTGCATCTATGTTCATTTCATCTGGCTTTTAAACATCTTTATAGAGTCTCTTGCTCACTTCATGAATTGTCTGTTACTTTCTCTCTCTATGAACCTTAGAATGCTCTTTCATTAGATATATACCAGTGCCAGATTTTCCTATAAAGTTATATGCCAAAGCTTACTTGAAAGATAAGGATGCTTCTTAAGTTCCTCTAGCCAAGCTGAGCTTATTAGAATTCCTTGCTTCTTCTAGTCTTCAGGAGAGATAGAATATCGTTTCTTATGTGCTTCATCAATAATTTCTCTGAGATAATCCTCTTTTATTGTACCAAGAACACCAAAGAAGAAGTTCCTCTCTGGTAGATTATTAGAGAGTTGTTCTTGGTAGGAAGGTAAACTACCACTTCCTCATCTTACATGGCATCCTCATAAAGATTAGTGACTGAAATCTCAGGGTAGTTCGGATTTCTATTAGTTTAATCTCTTTATTTTTAAATGCTTTCTTCTTCTCACAAAGTATTGCTTTTAAGAAAGAAATTTTGGTACCTTCCATCGTTGGAAGGAATAAACCAACTGTATAATATGTTAAAAGTCATCTATTTATCTTACCATGTTAAGTTAGGTATCGATAGAGATCTTCTTTACTTCTGAATCTTGAGATCATTTCTTGAGCCTCGACTCTTTTCATTTGATCATTGAGTGATTCCATCTTTGTTCCTCTTCCTATTAATGAATTTCAAATTATAACTTATAGACTTCTGGATCCTATTGTTTAAAATCTTACTATTAAATATGGGCATCTTATAGGAGGTCAACCCTGCAAGATACGTGGAGAAAGTTTGCAGAAGCTGTAACAAACTGCAGAGATGAAGCTCCATTTTTATCAATTTAGTTCCATTAAATTAGTACTAAATTTGTTTAAATTTAATTAGTACTGGTACTAAATTCGTTTAATTTCAATTGGTACTAATTTAATAGTACCAAAACTTAATTAGTACCTAGTTTTAAACTAATGAGGTTTTAATGGAAAAGTTCCAATATGGTTCAAAACCTAACTGGTACCAGTACCAACCTCAATTTTTTCTAAGTTGGTACCAAAATTAAAAATATTAAGCATGAATTTAGAAAATTTATAGTTATAAACTTAGTATAAATATGATGTCTAACGCCTAAGAATCACCCATTGTTGTTGCAGTACCAACTCCTATACAAAGTTACTATAACTAGAGAGGTTATTAGAGCTTTTAATAATAGAAATTTAAACTTGAATTTAAACATGGCGGCTAACTTAAATCGCAAAGCAGTCTCTCTTGGCAGTGGATAATCTTAGCTAAATTTTGGCTAAACTAAGAAGCCAGAGATCATCTACATTAAAAGGAGCCAGAGCTTAAAGCTCTTGAGTTTGAATCAGAGGTGTTTGTTCTAGAAATAAATATCAGGAAGCAGAGAGCAGAGATAAGTATTTAAACGCTAATCGAAGATGTTGAGGAGTTAAAAGAACATCTCCCACTAGAAAAGATTAAAGCATTCTAATGTGATGAATGCTAAAATTTCTTCTCAACTGATTCGAGCTTGAAGAGGCACATCAAAGAGATGCACTCTAGGAGAGCTAAGATATATTTTAAGCACGAAAAGGTCGATGGCAGGTATTAGTGCACGACTTGCATGAAGTCTTACACTCACTCAGCTAAAGTTAAAAGACACATTCAAAAACATCATTTAAGTGAGTTTTTAATGCAAGATAAAGAAACATAAAAACTTATACCAGCCAAGAGAAATTCCAATACTATAGAGTCTTAAAGAGAGCAGGAAGAGAGACTTAAGAAGCAGAAACGTTTTGAGTCAATGAACCAACCAGCTAATGAATTATAATATAGCATGCTTGTAAGAGAGAGATATGTATATACCTGCATTAAATGCAGTAGATCTCAGTTTTTGCATTGACAACTATTTACATATTGATGTGCCTAACAAGGCAAAACTCATAGTAGTTGATGAGTATGCTTATAAAGTATATCCTTTCAAATATCTTATTAGGAACGAGCAGTATCAAAATGAGTTTGCCAATGAATACATAATACTAAGAGAGGCTCATAAAAGGTAATGCAAGAACTTGCTTAAACTCGATGGAGTTATTCTTGGACATGGTTTTATTGCACTACGACTCAAGAAATTTGAAATGACTCTCAGAGATTATCTCTACCATAATAGATACCCAGATGACTTGAATGAGATACTCACGGAAATGACCAAGGGTGTGAAAGAGCTGCATGATCTAGGGTATGTTCATAGAGATTTGAAGCCAGAAAATGTAATGCTAAATCTCTGTCCTTTAGAAATAGTAGTCATTGATTTCAATAGAGCAAGAAGGTAAGAAATAGTGACTTTAGCTAAAGTGCTAGGCACACCTGGGTACTTCCCAATAAGAGAGAAGTGGACTAATGGCTCTGTTTAGTGGGATGTCTGGGCGGTAGAAGCAATTATTTTAGAGTGCGATATGGAAAGTATGTCTTACTTCGGAAAAAAGCAAGAAAAGTAATCAATAAGCATGGCTGTTAAACATATAAAGCAGGAAGATGTATGCACTTAGATTAAGAAAATGGTTGAGATGATCATAGTAAGAGCTCCAGCATATCCAAGATCATCATTAGAAGATATACTTGAAACATTAAAGAGAGCAAAGTTCAAGAGATACCACAAAGATAAGCAGATAAAATTTGTTTGAATTAAGCACATTAATACTCATTAAATATTCATTAAATTCACATAAAACTTGCGTTTTCTCTACTAACCCCAATAAGACCCCAACTATACCCTACAAATCAAAGCACTTATAAACCTCACTAAGGGGTTTTGATTATTAAACAAAAATTCAGTTAGAATTAATAATATTTATTTGGTAATTTCCACTTAATATTTATCAATTTATGATAATTCATAAAGTTATTTTAAAATAATTATGAATTAAATAGGTTGTATAAATGTTAATTTATTTAAATTTTGAAATAAATTTACATTTAACTTAAATGCTTTAACTGCTTATTGAATTCTAGACCCATACATAGAAACACTTCTATCAATTAGGATTATATATTCAAGCAGCTTGGGTTCCATTACAATGTTTGATTCTTAATCCAATCTTATAGTTTCTTCTTCAGTTTCGTCGTATTGTAATGATTGATAGAAAAAATTAGAAAATTATTGCTAAAAATATTTTTTAAAAAATAAATATAATAAAATAAATCAACTTATTGAATAATAATCTTATAATGAAATTTAATAAGGATAATCTTGATTATTAAATGCCTGTTATTTTTTCGAATCAAAATCATATAATATTATTTAAAATATATTATACTTTTCAACTTTGAATTCTCAATTATAAATACAAAAATATTTCGCAAAATTATGTTTAAAAAATTTTCTTTCCCAATAATTGATCTTGATCTATTTCGTTTTCTGGTAATTTATCTAATTTATGATAGAATCTGTCCTAAATACTAGGTTTAAATAAATTAAATAATATATATATTTTATAATTATATTAAGGAGTACGAATTTCAGGCAAAATTGAAATTTAAACAGCAGTTAAAACCTTACATCTTTAGATTAATTATTTTTTATTAAATGCAAAATTTATAAAATTAATAATGATAAATTAATTATTTATAAAATGGTCTTATCTATACGTATCAAAATTATAAATAATTTTTTAATTTATAAGTTAAAATTTCTCTACTGTTAAATAAAGCTAGTTAAAATTATGAGGGTCCATTTCCCAATCAATAATTAATTAAGTTAAGATACATGTAATTAAAAATTAAAGACTCAAAAATATTAAAAAAAACTCAATAGAAGTTATTATTGCTGTTTTTTTATATAATTCCTCGAATTAAAATTCCAAGCTATAAAAGTATATTTAGGTAAATTTTATTTATTTCAAAAGACATTATTTTAATCATAACTATCCAAAATTAAATAAATAAATGCCAGAGCCTATTTAAAATTTTTTTACTCAATAATTTTAAATTTTAAGATATAATTACCACCAAAACAATAGATAATTTCACAATTTAAAAATAGAAAAACTTTTATTTTACAAGTAAAATAAAAGATTGTATGTGAATAAAATATTTCCACTATTATTCAATCTTTTATCAAAGCCGCACCTTTATTTTATAAAAATATAGTTTTAAGTCTCATCAAACTCATTCTTCGTCTTAATTTAAATTAAAATAAATTTCTATATTAATTGCTACCGCTGTATCTAAATTATCGTCCTTGATATAAATTATCTAATAAAATAACATTAGATGTATAGTATGAAATCTTTGTCTGGAACATAATTGCGAACTAAAATATAAAAATAAATTTAAAACTTCATCTCCTAATGTGACTATAGCTGTGTATCCAAAAGTTGGACTCTTTACATTTTAAATATTAATTCTATGGTTTCTAGAAGAAATTCTTTTTATCTATGCTGTCATGCAAATGTCTAGATGTAAATTCCATAAATATGGAGGAGTATTAGTTGTTGGCAGGTCTGCAATATAAAACTCTTAAATTAAAATATTGTAGGAATACATTGTATTTGGGAAAATAATCATAAGATAATATATTAATAATAAAAATCGTGGCAATTAACTCTGCCCAAAAATAAACAATATGGTGTTTGAATAATGGAGAATTTAAAATTAGCTGTACTCTCTATCGCATACTTGATATAAATAAATCGATTTTAATTTAGGCATTAAATTAACTAAGCAAATAATAATAATAATAATAATAATTAATCCTCATCGGGGGCTCAAGGCCTCCCGGATGAATATACACGTTAAGTGCATGTAAGGGACAAGCCCTTTTATATAATTAATTTTGAACTTTCTGTTCAAGGTATACTAAAACTTTGTGTTCATCTTTTTCCTCTTTTGTTGTGTCTTCTTTTCTTGTTTGGTTTTCTCTTTTTGGATCTGATGTTCTTTTTCTTTGGTTTCTCATCTATTAAGGATCTAAATGTATCCGTCTGTTTCCTTGAATCTAAGCTTGTTGTCTAAGGGTTAGATTCTGATAGAGAAGCTGATTTCTTTAAGGACTATGTGTTCTTTAAGCCTTGTGGTGAGGAATTGAATTATATCTGATTTGATGAAGTATGAGTGCTTCTGGAGACATTTTAGGTATATCTTTATCCTGTTTGTGTGCTCTTCGGCATCATAGTTTATGTAGATGCAGCTCTTTTCGTTAGCCTCTGAATTCTTCATAATGATCAGGGCAAAGAACTTTAACATCTTCACTGTGTTGGGTGCCGGGTCTATTTTTAGGTTTGTTTTCACAAAGGCTTTAAGCATATCGTCTTTTTTGTCATATATGTCTTTTGCTGTATCTTTGCTTATTGGTGAAAGGACTCTTAGACATTTGGCAAACTCCTCAATGGTATAGTAGAAGTCTGTGTTAATACATTATGTCCAAATAGACATGCATGCTTCCCTTTTGTCAAGCCTGTCTTAGAGTTAGGCTTTTGTGATTTGTTAGAGCATATGTGATACCTCTTACTTTATGTTTTATTATTATTAATTAATAGTTGGATCCTAGTCTATTAATTAATTATTTACTATTTAGTACTATTTTATTAGAGGTGCGTCATTATTAATTTTAAGTGCGTCATTGCTTTTTTAAATTTAATCAAGTGCGTAACGATTGTTTTTTAGAAAATTGTCAATTACGTCACCACTAAGGTCTAGGAGGTTTTTATAGTATTCTCTATCACCTAGGTGGATTTGTGGGTATGGGTTTTCCCGATGGAGTTCTGGTTCGATGATCGTTTGTTCACTTGAGTCTTCTACGTATGATTCGTCACTGTAAAAGACCGGGTTTTCATCACTCCAATTAGAATCATCATCATCTTGGTATATGATTTTCTTTTCAATTTTATTTGGTGGTTTGATGATTGATTGTTTCTCTGGGTAAAATGGTTGGTTCATGATGTTGAGTGGTGCCATTTCTCTTACTTTTTGAAGAGTTATTTCATTTTCTG
Organism: Oxytricha trifallax; assembly: GCA_000711775.1. Classification (NCBI taxonomy): domain Eukaryota; phylum Ciliophora; class Spirotrichea; order Sporadotrichida; family Oxytrichidae; genus Oxytricha; species Oxytricha trifallax. The sequence goes on from ARYC01006727.1 coordinate 6,269, forward strand.
GGGCTGGTGAGTTCTCATTTTGTGCAGTCAGTTGATCTACTGGGCGTATGGTTTAAAGTTTAATGAACTTATTGTTTACCCTTAGTAGTCTCAAGAGTTAGTAAGTTTACATGATCCATAATTAATTAGTCGAGTCGTCATTCTCAGGTAGGTACTATAGCTTGTTGAGTTGTATTTAGTACTGGTTGATGTATTCGTGACCTTTTCTGACTATTCTTTTGATAATGAAGGTTATTGCTTCTAGTATGTACAGTCCCCATTGGTCTCTGTTGTTTCTGATAAGTTTCATGATGTATGATGCTAGTTATTTGAATTTTTTGTTTTCTGCTAGCGTATAGACAAGATCTCGGTCTTGTGCGTTTAGTATACCCATTCTGTGTTTATTATTTTTTTTAATAATTTTTAATATTACTAAGCAAATCACCAAAATTAAAATAGATTTATTTATTTCAAGTATGCGATAGAGAGTATAGCTAATTTTAATTTCTCCATTATTCAAACATCATATTGTTTATGTTTGGGCAGAGTTAATTGCCACGATTTTTATTATTAATATATTATCTTATAATTATTTTCCCAAATACAATGTATTCCTACAATAATAAATTTTCAAAGAATTAATTTATTTTATTAAATTGCTTACTTTTGAGTTAGATTCATTAGCAGTAAACTGAAACACTCAACAATTTACATTTTTTATTTTGTTTAATATATCTAATAAAAGTAAAAAATATATATTTACAGTAAAATTGAAACATGGAAGAAACTAAATTTTCGAATAAAACACAACTCATAATAAATAATTAGTTTTTTTCCTTTAAATGTCCATAATGTTGTTTTTCCTTTGTTATTTTACTGTTTGTGAAAATGGTACCGTGGTTGCATTTTATCCTTTGAATTGCATTCCAGTGTCAATTAAAATAGAGCATTTATAATTTATAATATATAATATACTATTTTATAAAATTAAAGTTTATTTTATTAAAGAATGAATTAATGACTAATAAATTATTAAGTAAATGTATTGTTGAATATTTCCCATATATCTAGGCACATAACTTATTCAAATAAATTTCAATAATTTGATTAAAGTATTATATTTATTATCAATAATATTTTATTAATATATTTGCATTAAATTAATAAATTAATCAATTAGAATAAATATGTATAAATATACCAGGTATAAAAACAACCCGTTTTCTAGGATAGACTCCCCCTCTCCCTCAAAATTATATTATTTTTCCATAAATTTTACACTATCAGACGCATTATTTTACTCGAATTTTTAGACATCATTATCTGAATCAAACTCAATCATGCATCTCATTCACATGTGTGAATTACTCAAATATAGACACTCAGTTTTTTTAAAAAAAGATTTCATCTTTTTCATACTGATATTCATCATTATATTTTAAGTAAGTTTAACTATTTAGTCCTATTGAATTTTTTGAAATATACTCCCATAGGAAAATATTTTCCTTTGACTATCATTAAATTTATATTTAATATAATTTAACAATGCAAATTTTTCTTAAATAAATTTGAATAATTATTATTAACTCTCAATAGTATTTTTTATAAATTTAATAGTTTCTTATTGTCTATGTAATAATTCATTATTATTTTAATTGTTTTGGTGAAGAAAAACATACAGACAATTTATTATAATTTAATATAATAAAGTTGATTTAAGCGATATAAAAAATTTTATTAACGATTGTAAATCCTTGTAAATTACTTGAATTTATATGCTTAATGATTGTTAAAAGGAAATTATTAATAATATTTTTACTCTAAGAGTATATTAAAAAAGTCTAAGAAGTAGTAATACATATTAAGACCTTATATTTTACGATTTTTTTTCTGAAAATTTTAATTTTTTAAAGTAAATAAACTTTTTATTTCTGATAGTTTTTAATGAACGAAATAACAAGAAAAATGTCGATTAAGAAAAATTATATGAAATTATATTTGGAATTTTGAATTAATACGAAAAAGAATAGCTTGATAAGAGCATAAGAAAAATTATTAAATAGTTAAAGGGGTGGTCATGAAATTGTAGTAGAAGATAATTTTGACTGAATAAATATTGATCAAATTTGTTTAAAGTTAAAATAAAATAAAAGTAAGTAAGTAAGTATAAACTGAAGGTCAGGTGTAATGAATAATTGAAATTAAGGTTTATTATTTAATTATTTTTAATTTAGTGACTCAGTAATTTTAAACATGGAGTACTTTGATTTGTTATACTTAAGTAAGACACCATTGCAAATATCAACATCACAAAACTACCAAACCAAGTCACCAAAGGTAAGTTAGTTAGTTGCTTAACTGGGGTATATTAAGGAAGATCGACTGAAGGACCTGATCAAGACCAGGTCGCATATGTGACTCCACCCCTGACATTACTCATTACAAATTTTTGAGGAGGACCTATGATCATTCGCTGGTTAAAACCGTTAGCGGGTCTGGGGATCGAACCAGGCGTCCTCCTACTACTGGACAGGCTGCCACCCACCTGCCGACCTGGTCTTAATCTAAAATAAAAGTATAAAAATATAATTATTTAGTAATTTTGTAATTTCTTTTTGGTGATATAAAATTGTTGGAATAAATTTTATTTTAGAAATGAATTGAAATAAATTAATAAATAAGTAAATTCGTTGCAGCTAACTTTATTGAAACCTAGAATTAGGTCATGTCTAATAGAGAATACCATATTAGCCAGATTGTAGTATTCGCGGTATTTTATATATGGAGGCCAATAAACTTAATTTTAGTTTTCTCATTAAAATAAACTAAACAAATCATAAAAAAAAATCAATTTATTTCTCTAGAGATGCGGTAGTATTGAGCTGCAAATAATAATGTCATGCTGATTTTTTATTCTCTATTAAACAAGTACAAATTGTCTAGGTTTCAAGAAAGTTAACTCCATACATTTATAGTACTTAACTATAAATGAAATTTTAATCTACCAAATCGATTATACATTATATAATAAACCTTGCCAAGTTTGAATTTATGAAAATAATAAAATTTATTAAAAACTTCTAGATTCTAATAATAGGTATATAAAAAAAATCTTTTTCAAATTAAGAGTGATTTTTTTATAGTTATTTAGGAAACATGACCTCATTATAAAAATTTAAATTAATTGATTGCATATTTGATATTTTCATTGAGGAGTATTCTTCCACTTATACTGACTTCGCCCTATATGGTTTTTGACCCCTCCTATAATAAAATAATTTTTTATTTAATTATTAAAAGCTTAATATAAATCTTTGCTTTTATTTAAGTAATTTATCAATTAATTTGAGAGCTTTAAACATATATTCAAGCATTTTTTAAATTTGTAATAACCCAATGCATAATTTATAACTCAAAAAATTTCAATGTTTTAGCAAGGACAAAAACTTTTGAAAATATGGGAAAACTACATATTTTATGGGAACTAGCGCTCAAAGATTCATAAAAAATTTAAAGGGAAAAAAAATTAAGACCAAATATAAATTCTTACAGTAATACTATTAATTTTTGAGTTTTAATTGGAAGTCTAAAATAAAAATAAATCTTAAGCAATAGCTGACATCCTCTATATCAAGCTTTAAATCGAAATAGCATGTAACTACTGCAGTAGAGTATTAATATACATAATTATAGAGTGAGGTGGGAAGTTTCCAATTTACAATTTAATCATATCCCTTTAAGTTTCTGTGTATTTTCCCATAACTGCTGTGTCCCCTTAAGAGACTGCATTTAGATACTTAACTTCAGCACTTTCTTTATATTCAACTTTAGTAACTAAAAATAAATGTATAAATAGTGGACATCATTTTCTATGTGCCATCTTAAAGAGTGAATTCTATATCAAGGTGAGTGAAAACAGAGTCGACTTCTACTGTAATAAATTAAATTTACAGTTTCTATTATAAAACAATACTACAAAATTTTTAACCAGAATAAAAATCTATATCTATTTATGTTGATTCTTTTTTATATTTTAAATAAAATAAAAGCAGAGGATGTATAAATTTACTAAAAATTATGAACCAGTAAATAAAGAGTAAAATTTTTTATTTTTTATCATAATTTATATTGTAAATATTAACTTATGTTCATTATTTAATTTATGATTTTATGAACATAATTAATTTATTAATTCTTCTACCAAATATTTTATTCATTTGCACTGAACCTATCTGTAGAGTTTAAGTATAAAGTCTATAATAAAAAATCTTATGTCGATAATTTATTTTTTTATGATTCAATTATAATTAAATATTTCGTATTTTTACTCATATTTCCAAGATTGATATTTTTATACTTTAATAAAGTCAATTTTATTTTTAATATGTCTTTAAATTGCTATATAACTCTTATGGGAATACATTAGATTTTGAAAAATAAATTAGATTTATATCTAAATGATTATAAAATAATCATTTAGATATTGGAGATAAGTTACTTAAAACCTAGAAAAAATTGGTATCTCGGTTAAAATTTTTATAGATACTCTTTATTCTTAGCGTTACTATTTAACTGTATCGTAGAAGTGTAACAAATAAAGTTGAATTTGAGTTTATTTGTTTAATTTATTTTTTAATGTAAAAATTTAACTTAGTTAGTAAATTTAAAGATGAGACATGTGTTATTTCAATAATAAAGTTCAGCTAATTGAATTTCTTATCAAATAAGGATCTTAATAACAAAAGCTTAGATAAATTTAACTGCTTAAAAATGTAATAATTAATTAATAATTTAAATTTATTTTTTTAATTCATATGTACTACTACAATGTTAAACATTGGTTCAATATAGAAAAAGCTATATTTAAAAAAATAAAACATATTAGAAATGAAATTTAAGAGATATCTAAATTAAAAAACCAAATAGTCTAACAAACTTATAAAAATTTACAATGCCTCTTAACTATAATAGATTTCATTTCATATCACTAGGATTTGATTTTTGTTAAATTTTTGGAATAAATATTGCATTAATCATAAATTTCAATAAAAATCTAAGCAATATTTATAATATACTGGGAAGATGTATATACACTCGATTGGACAATCTAATTTTTTTAATAAAGTATGTTATAAATATCTTCATCATTAATGTAATGTTGAATCATTTCAAATGAAGCAAGTTGTTGTACTATCTTTAATAAATTAATTTAAATTTATTTATTTATTTCCAAAGAATTGAACTTTGACCAAGGGAATTGGGTAATTAGTATTTCTGTTTACCAGGAATCTTGGATCATCTCTATACATTGCAAGTATTAAATTTATTATATATTATAATAAAATTAAATTAAGTGCTTCTTATAAGACCTTCTTTCTATCTTCCATTCTAATATTTTTTGAAAACTTGTTCTTTTTGTTAAGGTTTATTTAATTAATTATTGTTGCTCTGAAAATTCTTTAATTTAAATATTTTTCAAAGTAATATTTTTATAAAATTAAAATTCCAATTTTTATAATAAAACCTGCGAGTTATAAGTGATTTAAATTAACATTTATTCCTCTAAAATCTAAAATTAAAATTTATTAGTTTATTTTAATCATTTTTAGGGACATATGTTGTTTGATTTGACTTAATTAATTTAGAGGAATTAAATTGGATACATTTAAGCATAAATAAGCAATTGTAAGGGTGATAATAAAAAAACAGTAAGTGTAATAAAAAATTATTAAATTTTTGAACAAACAATTTTATGTAAATTAAAATGTTTTTAATATCAAAATCAATGTAAAGATTGAATAAAGAATTAAAATCTATTTAAACGAATACCCAATATTAATGCTATATCTGTTTTTCTCTTTGTTTAATATATTAAAACTTCTAACATCACCAAATTATCTTAATTAATAAGGTTATAAAGAGTATTATTCTTATATTACTATAAGATTTCAAAGTATATTACGCACACAAAGAGTTTTTATATTTTCCATATATATTTTCTGTTATTGAATACAATCTACAGGCAGAAATAAAGTGAGTAAATGATTTTAATTTATCATAATTATATTTACTTTGTTTAACAAAAAAGCAAAGTAAATTAGTAAAAGTACTTTAATATTTATGATAATTTAAATATAATATATTGTGATTTTTCACAAATTATAATGAAAATGAATAATATGTAACTGAGAAATATTATGTCTCTTTAAACGAATTATACTAATTCTTATGATTTTTGCAATTCATTAGAGAAATTTTGAGATTAAAAGATTGAAATTGGTTTAAGAAACTCAATTATTTGGGAAATTACTAAAATATAATATAATTAATTTGGAAACTTTAACTTAGTGTTCAAATATTAATATATAAAAAATGATTATATAAAATTTATCCAACTAGAAATATATAAAAATATCAAATAAAAATTTGTGATTCTGTCAATTAAATAGATAATGGATAAAACTAATTTAATAATATATTTCTTTAAAGTTTATTGATTATTAGTGAAGCATTACAAATCACTATAATGATAACTTTTGAGCTTTTAAAAAATACATTAAACTTTATTAAATTTAGAAATGAGGAAAACACTTGATATTTTAAATGTAAAGAACAGTAGTAATTAATAATAATTTTAAAGGAATTTCCCAATAAATCAAATGTTATTTTAGAACCAAAATTATGACAGTGAGTTCTCAAATAAAGAAGAGAAAACTCGCATGTAAAAAGGAAATATTATTTACTTTAAGCATTTTATTTATTTTAAAAGTTAGCTTTAGTAATTTAACCAAATAATATCTAAATTTATCCATAAACTTTAAAGAAGGAAATTAAGAGTTTAAGAGATTTATTAGAACAACAAATTTTACAAATAATTTCTAAATCTGTTAAAAACTTCTTTAATTTTTATGTATCAATTTATGATTTAAAATTGATTTTTTTTAATTATTTTTTTTATTAGAATTCTTCAAAAGCTCTTATAATATATAATTTAATAAAATAAAATGAAGTAAATTATAATTAAAATTAAAATTTTATTTAATTTAAATAGTTATAATGTCCTTTAAATCCAAAAAAATATTGGTTGAAAATAAAAATAATTATTCAATTACCTAAGTTCTTAACTTACAAGATATAAGAACAAATAAAAAAAATTTAATTGAATATTTCAAAGATTATGAGTTGGGAAGTTGCTTTAATGCTGATATATATATATATATTTTGTTTAAATCAATTCCTTGACTAAGTTTTTATGTTGAATGAATAACTCATTATTTGAATGATATATTTATTAAGATGTAAGGATTAATTCAATAAAAATTAATAAAAAATTAATTTTTGAAAATACATTTTAAAATTTATATACAATTAAATATATAATTTATAAAAGTTTACTATTCTTGCTATTTATTGTGGTATAACTTATGATACATTTATTTAAATTTATGAATATTTTTTTAAAAATTTTACCTCTAGAAAGAATTAATATTAATTAAAAGAATGTAAAAAATAGGGGAAAGAATAATAATTACTAATTTATTTAATACATTTTAATTATATTGATAATAAAGTATGAGCAACTACTCAAAATTATAAATAGCACTACAACTGGTACAGGAACCAATAGTCAACAGACTCAAGCATCTACCTCCTCGTTCAGCCTCTCGCAAAGTGAATAAAATGCACATCCAACACTCATTTTTATGTTTCACCCTCGAGAAATGTTAAATATGTAGATATGAAACCACATAATTAAAGCGGAAACTTGGAGATAATATACTGGAACTTTTTCGCTGCCTTAAGGTATTCTGTTTAGAAATGCTACTGTAGCTGCTGAGATTTCCTCTAATCCTACAAATAAATACTAATTCAATATTCCATCTAACAATAACATTCAAAGTCAAATAAAAAGCGCCCTAACTAACTTAGCATTACGTATTTTTTACACATAGTACTAAACTAATTTTCTAAACTATCATTAAAATAAAAACAGTTTCTTGTACATCTAATTCTTCTCGATATATTTATCTCATGGATATTTTACTAATTCAATCTCTTTATTCACTCAGAAGTTATGCTTTTATAAATTAAATTGTGGCGATGAAAAAGTATTGAAAAATGATAACTATTTTTTTTCATTATTAGTATTATAAATTTAATGCCGTCAGAAGATGGGTTATATTTATTTTAAGATTTTATATGATTTAGTGGAAATTTAGTTAATGAAGAAATATAAATGCAGTAAATACCTTTGTGAGCTGAAAGATGTTTTTGTTATACCTCCAGAAAAGGATTAAGATTATTATTTATATAAATACATTTTTACAACTTTTTTATATATCGATTTCAAAAAAGAATTTAAAATAAAAAAATATTTGGTAATTATCAAAATTACAAACTTAGGGTATTGATGTCCTGAGCTCACAGATGAAGTCATTCAGTTGACGTCATGAGCTCACAAGTGACGTGACTGACTCCAAAGAATAATTACGAGCTCCCTAAAATAATCTTATTTTTAAAAATATATATGTTCATATAATATTTTAGTAATGAATAATATAGATATGTTACATATTTTTGTCTTTAATTACATTTTCTTATTATTTTTTATTTATAAATATAAAAAATCTTGCTAACCTTAGTAATTTACTTTCTAATTGTTAAAAAATAAATGGAATTTAAATCATATATCATGAATTTGAATTTCATTTTAATTAAATTAAGAAAAAATCAATAAAGTTGATATAATTCAAATTAAAAAAATTAATATTGTAGAAAGACATTTGAATTTGGGAAATAAATTTAAATTTAAATCAATTAATTATTAATTACCATCAATTATATTTTTGGAAATTGTCTCCAAACCCTAATAACATTATACTCACTAGATAGCGCATTAATAATGAGACGGTGATTTTATTGCTATTATGAATTTAACTCTTATCACAAAAATGAAAAGCCCAATATTATAGTTTTGGGGAAATTAACTCAAAATTTAAAATTGTGGGGCCTACAGAGGAATAAATTTATTTTAAATTGTGAACTACTTTAGATTTGTTAACTTCAATAATTTTTTTTTAAAAAAATATTTAATTTATTTCCCATATTGAATGTATTCCTACAATATTAAGCGAATTCAACATTTGATTAGTTTTAAAATGCAAAATGATAAAAATTTATAATTATTGCTCAATTCCTTCAATACATTTTCATTATTAATATAAATAAATTATAAAATATATAAAAAATAAACATTACAATTAAAAAATTTAAAATAAATTGTACATTAAAAGAATAAAACCATTGGAGATAGGGTGGTTGTTATTTTAAATTTGAATTTAAATTAATTTAGTATTTTAATTATTATAAACATATTTGGAAGCTTTTAAGAAATTAAACTGAGTACATTATATATATAGGGGGGCCTTCCTAAATTAGAAAGCTACTAAATTTAATGAGTGATCTGAGTTAAATTTTATTCCTTAAATCCTTAACTAATTATAATTATAAAACCCAATCCCACCCATATCAATGCTGAGCCCTGATAACAGAGTGTCGAATGACATAATACCCTTCCTCTCATCCTAAACGCCAGAGCTGGACATGCAGTAGCTCTCTCCCAGCATGCAGGCGTACTTCGCGCACACTCAAATCCTCGACGCCGCCATCTTCGAGTCCAGGCTCCGCTGCCTCCTGGACAACATGACCGTTGGTGAGAGATAAAAAAAAGAGATTCACGATGAGATAGCCACCATCTTCGGCGAAAATGTCACCACCCACCACAGGGAGATCGTCGAGAACAGTATTGAGATGCGGGCGGCCGTTAGAAAGCTCACATTTCCTACAGAAAGCACCTAGGTGTGCCAAGGGGGCAACGATGAAACGATGGATCAGAATTACGATCGCGAATGACACTACCAAATATGGCAGACACGCCCGAGGTCAAAGGTGGGGGCCCTATGTAAACCTAATAGTATAAGATGAAAACTGAAACAACTGAAAACATCTCTGATGTGGGCCCTATTCATGAAAAGAGAGATCAGATAGAGACGACGCCCTCAGCTAAGCCTGGTCGAGGATGTGGAGATCTCCTACCTGAGCACTCATTACTGGGTCATTAATCTAGGCTGCCTAACGGACACTCTGGTCCTCGAACACTTGAGATTACCAGGCCTAACTGTTGGAGATGTTCCTTTGACATCTTATGTTGCTATGCCCACTCTAAGTTAGCTTCCGTCCTCAATGAAAACACAACTGCCTTCCCTCAAGTCGATGTTGAAGCACCTATTGGCGAGAGCATCATTTTTGTGTTCAGCTATTGTTTAAATGAATCATTCGTTTATCCAACTAACAACTTCATTAACAGCAATTGAATGTTGAAGACAATATCCTTGCTGCATTCATCATGAACAACTGGGCTAACACTGGCTACAACACTCTAGCTACATCTGATCCTACCACATTAGCAGATATTGAAGGCGCTCAGGATTCCTCCTACAGACAACAAGTTAGATTGATTGAGTAATTGAAATACTTTAATACTAGATGAGAATCCGCCAAGGCGAATACACTGCTGTGCAGAGGAATTCCTTCTAGCTTTGAGGAGGATCCGCCAGCTCTACTAAGTAAGGCTCACTTATCGTAACCCCTATAGGAAGCAACTATGCGAGTACATCGCACACCTGGCCCTCCTAATCTCGCAAATGGACAGGCACTGGCTTCAGCACGAGTTCCAGAGGACCCTGGTCGCGGCCCTGGACCATTTGAGCTTGAGGAATATCTGATTCAAACTTTCCAAGTTGATATGGTATTCAAGATTTCCAGGTTTCCCCAATACTCATCCTTCATTATCTCGGCCCCTGGATAGATGTCTGAGTCGGAGACTCCATTTCCGCAAATTAAAATATGGAGAATCGCGAGGTGCTTTTGCCAGCCCCTCAACAAGAAAATTCTATTTTGCTCTCGTTTGCAATACTGTTTCCAAAAAATAATATGTGGAAAATTTGGGGTAAGTATTTTTTATCAGAACTTTTATATTAAAACCGACTAATTACACTACATAAACGACTCTTTATAATATATTAACTTAAACTTTTGAATTTGATTAGACAAAACATGGCACCAAACCCTACATAGATAAAAACAATCTCAGGATGACATGACCACCAGCTCCCAGGAAGAGGCCAAGATCATGCAGTCCTTCCTCCAAGTCAGAGATCAGCTAGCTCTAATTCACGAGTACAGACATCACCTCGCGTCATTTCCAAAGCTGCCCAGGGTCAACGAAGTCATGAGAAGATCAGGGACACCCACAGTTCACGAGGCTGAGGCACTCATGGCATGGCACTGGAAGATGGTAACTGGAGCACGCTAGATCCCACACTTCAAGCAGGACATCGAGCAATCTTTGAAGAAGAGCAACCCGGGCCTCTACAAGAAGCTCAATCCCCAGTCAAAGGTCCTTTAGATACATGACCGGCTGCAACTTATGTAGGAGAACTCCGAAGACCAGCTGCACACATTCCTCAAGAAGATCTTCGCCAAGTGTCCCCTGCTCCCAGAGAAGATCCTAACCCTCCTCGCAAAGCAGTGCGAGATCTTGGAAGCGGACAAGCTCCTTGCCTGGTACACCGCGAACATCAAGCCGTAGGCAGAGGAGATCAGACGAGGCAAGTACTCCCAAGTGCATCAAGATTCAGTGATAGTTATCCTGGACGAGATTGATTAGTAGTTTGATTAGTGAGTAAAGCTTGTAATTAGATTAATTGCATATAATTAGTTGTTGGTTCATTTCATTTTCATTTCATTTTCATTTCTCCCAAATCTTAAATTCTTTTATATAATTTAATCTGCATGGTATTTAATATTTAAGGTAAATAGTAAAATATGAGATTCAATAAGAATAATCTTATTGTGATAAATTATTAAAAAAATTTTAATGAAAGCTAACAGTAATTAAAGTAAGAATTTAATAAATTATTTTTAATTATATCACAATAAAGCACTTTTGATAAAAATAAAACATAAGAATATATATTTATAATTATTTTTATATAAATTAATCAAAATTTTGAGATTTTAATTAGGTAATATTCGTAAAATAAATAGAAGACTTTTTCTTATTTATAATTGAAAGTTAATTATTTTATTTAATTAAAGACTTTTTAATTATTTGCAAAAAAATGAAAACAAATTTAACATAAAAATATAATTGTAAGCTGTAGACTTCATCTGTGAATCCAGGACGTCAATAGCCAAACATTTTATCATTAATATTTTATTATTTAATAATTCTAGGTATTTCACCTCAATCAACTCTTCCTTATATATTAAAAATTCTTTGAATTACTATGAAAAACTTGATTTAAGTTAAATATTTTTGATGTGTTTTAAAGTCTAAACGAACTTTAAACAGTATAACTAAGATATATTTAGGTTGGAATTTTTATAGGCTACATAACTTGAAAATAGATATATTCTCTCCAATACTATTTATATTTTTTAATGAGTTAAGTTGATTATGATAATATTTCTATATATTGATTTATAATTATAGACATAATATGTTTTATTATATATATAATTTATTTATTCTTTTTTTATTGACCTGAAATATAGCTAATAATGTATCCATAACTTTATAATATTTTAATTAGAAAACAAGAATGTGCAAATAAAATGAAACATAAAAGTTATTATTAAAAATTATTGACATTTATTGAAAATTTGTGATAATAAAAGTATGGGTTATATTTCATTTTAATTAAGCTTCTAAAATTTAATATTTTATGAGATTAAAAAAGATTACTAAAAAGATTACTTTCATTTATATTCGATAAAAAAATATTGAACATTATATTTAATTATGGAATAAATATTTGATTTTAATATGCATATAAATTTCGGTAATTAAATACTTAAATTTTTATTCTTGAATTAGTAATTATCTATTACAGTATAAATATTACAAAATTAAGAATCGTCTCTCATTTCATCTCATAAACAACTGACTAGATATATTTTTGAACCTCTGCATCTGAAATTAAATTTAAATGTCTATATTAAATAATTTTAATTGTCAATGATAATTTTAGGTAATTTATTCCCTAGTCAACTATAAGTTTCCAATCATTTTATTTATTGGGGAAGGTAGCCATCAAAATATTGATACCAACTAGAGTCAATAGTTATTAAAATGAAAATTTCATAATAATTATTTTATAAATTTATATAAATAAAAAAATAGTTATGATTCATTTAAGTTTTAAAGTTTAATATCAGTTTGATCACTTTTTAATTTAGTAAATATAATAAGAAATTAAATTGTTGATTCTTTATATGTTAATAGAGAGAAGAATTCCTTAATAAAAAATATAAAAGTAATAATTATTAAACTCTATTTAATATTTTAGAAATTATATTCATTTAAAACCCTAAACCATCTACAAATTTATATAACTTTGCCAAGGCATATTGAATTAATGTTGTTTTGATTATATTTACTTCAGGGTAAATTGAATTTTAAGATTGAAACTTTCATAAATTATATTATATGTAATGTTGCTTGAGTTTTTCATTCTTTAATACATAAAATTTTATTCAAAAAGTACTATTAATTTGCAATTTCATATAAACATATAAAAATTAACGCATTATTTTTAGTAAATCAAACCGACTTTTAAAGTTGTTTAAAAATTCCATTAAAGTTTATAGATCAATTTTTATTTCTTCATGTTTGATTTTAAAACAAGATACATTTCAGAATTTACCAATATTTGTTTATTTGATTATTTTATTATTTCAGTTTTTACTACTTAAAGAATTATTGTCACTTTAATTAAAAAATAAAATGTTAACTTATTTAGAATTTAATTTAACATTAATTTCTTCATATTATAATTAATATCATGATGTTACATTTTAAATTTATCAACTTGAAGTTATTCTGCTTGCGATTAAATACTAATTTGAAAAAAATATCAAATTAAGAAAAGATATTATGCTTTAATCTCATTGCTTAGATTTAAATTGGTCTATCTCTTTTTTAAACTAATGCATAAGTCTGTTAGTTCCAGTTAATATTTTATAATTTAATCAGTTTCAATTTATAAAAATTTATATAATAAATGCCATATTATTATTCAATGACATGACAATTGATACAATTATATATAAAATTAAAGTTAATGAAAATATTTTCTTAATTTAAAATAAAGTTTTTTTTAAAAAAGTTTTTCTTTAAATTTTAAAGATGAATTTAATTTTTCATTTATTATTTTAAAATTGTTTAGCTTCAAAAAAATTACACAAAAAGTATAAACAAATCTCATGCTTAATTATAATTAAGCATTTAAAGTTTTCAAGATTTATTTAATATATATTATTATATAAATTTATATAAACAAAAGTCTCAATCATTCAAAATTAACTGAATGGATATTGATAAAGTTTATTTTATTCAAGAATTACTTAGAAAAAATTATTTATATTATACTTTCTATATTCAATTTAAAAAGAACAAAAGAATTCTTATCAATGATGAAATTTCTAATCATACTTTTATATTTATTTAAAGAAAGTTTTTAATATTATTTTAAAGATAGAAATTCAGTATTTTTGAAACATTCTTACCAAATCTACTCAAGTTAATTATTAAAGACTAAGTATAAAAAAATAATTAAGATAAATAAATAAATAAATAAAAATCTTATAATTCCCCAAAAACCCTTATTTAAATGGGTTTGAATTCCATGACCCATTGTTATAGCATTATAAAATTTCTTAGATGTTTGGTTGCTTCTTTAATTATTTTTATTATACACTCTATTTTTATGTAAAACCTCCAAGTCCAATATCATTTCTGAATGGACTTGAATCAAAAATTAATTTTTTATAAGAATTCACAATTAATATAAAATGTCTATTATAGAGTTATAATTTTATATAATAAATCTATTATTGGTATACTGGGAAGAATTAAACGTTCATTCATGAAGTAATTATTAAATTAAAAAAATAATTTGGAGTAAAATATAGCATTAATAAGAAAAAAATTTTATAATAATTTAGTTTTTAATATATTTAACATTTTTGGAAAGGTGTTATGTTTTTTTATAAGTCGGTTAAAATATTTCTTTTAATTAGAGTTTTATTAATTATATGATAAATGAAGAAACTTTTAGTTTTATTTAATAATTATTAAATCTATGAAGATAAATAAAAAATTCCTTTATGAGCAATTGATAAATAATAAATAAATAAATAAACATCTTTAAGCAAAAAATAAAATACGATATATTTAATATAAAAAAATCAATTATAAAACATCATAAATATGAATCTTTTTAATTATTAAAGTAATTTTCAAAATCATTATATAAAACAAATTCACTTGAAAGTTAGTTTTAGTTATTTTGATTAATATACAAATTTAAACTTAGATCGATACAATAAAAAATTTAATTTTTTAATATGGATAATTGAAGATCAATACCATTAAAATAAGCCTATTATTTGAGTAGTATAGATTATTTATATACCTTTATTAATTTATTTAATCATAATTTATTGAAGAGCGTATTGCAATACCCTAAACTTAAAATATCTCCTCTTATAAGTAAAAATTTAATATTAATATATTAATTCACTTCCTTAATGAAATTCTTATGGTTGTTATCTATTTTGGCTACCAACACTAAGTTTTTTATTCAAATGTAATGTACACTCGTCAATGATACCTTATTGAGAAAGTGTTCTTAAATCTTCTAATTCCCTAGAACCATTAAGCAAGTTGTAATTTTACATCGGTATTCCTTCTTATTCTTGAATTTTATTCTTCAAACTTTCTACCCAATCTTCCGAGAATGCTGTGATTCAAAAACTTTTTATTAATTAATCTATAATTTATAGAAGACAAATATTAAATATTAAAGGAAAAGAGATTTAAATTTTAATTACCTTTTTAAAATTTTAATTAATATTTTCGACATATTTTAATTGTGTAGAGGGAATTTTAGCCGACTTCTTTAACATAAATTTTAATAAATCTTCCCTCATTTCTACTCTCCATTAATGGTACTTTTCTCTCTTCCATTTTAGCAGGCTACTCATCCATTATCTTTCCTTGTGTAATCATTGATTAATAATTTTAATAAAATCATATTTATATATTAAGATTTTTATTTTTTTTAATTTATAAGAATATAATTAAAATACTATGTAAATTGCTGTTGAGTAATGTAAAATTTGGTACTTTACAGAGAGTTATGCTTATTTTTATCCCACGGAATCAATTATTGCTTTATGAGCAGCCAAAGTAAGCAACGCTTCGCTTTTCATTATTCTTATTGGAATATTTTAATGTTTATCCTCTGCACCAGTATTTGGGTCAAAGAATGTAATTTGTAGATATTTAGGGTCCTTAGTAGATTCTAGTAATTTATTAAATGTATATTTATCTTAAAATATTGTGACTTTCAATAATTTTTTATCATTTTATATATAAATTAAGTTAGCAACCTTAACATATTAAATTTATCACCATGAGCTAGATTTTCTTCTTGAACAAGCTTTTCGATTATATTTTAACTTAAATCAAGAATATTCATTGAAATTGTGAGAAAAAATTGGTATTTATGGTTATTGTAAGGGGGGAGGAAGTTTCCTGCACTCGAGGAAGTTCCCTGCACTTTTTTTTATTTATATAAAATTTAATAAATTTTATATAAATTTAATAAGTTTTATATTTTTAGGACTTATTTAATATTAAGAGGATTTGAGGTTTGATAGGAAGAGTAGTTCCTGGAGTTTAGATAACAATATAAAACTGAGTACACTTTGACATCTCTTATAATTAAGAATTATATAGAGTGGATATATTCCAGCATAAATATCTAAAAAGTTCTTAGATTACTGGTATTTTTTAGAAAAGAAAAAGTGCTTCAATGGTGCTTAGAATTCATGCTAATAAAGATATTGACTAATCGAATTGAATTATAAATTAAGAATTATGTATTATCATAACAATGAAATACGTCCAAAAGTTCGTTGATAGTTGTTAAAAAGATAAAATCTATTAAAAAATTAAAAATAAAAAAAAAAGTGCAGGAAACTTCCCTAAAAATTTTTTTTTATCTTTAACCAGTGCAGGAAACTTCCTCCCCCCTATTGTAATATTATAGTGAAAATTTAAAAATTTTTAGAAAATTTTATTTATAAATACATTAATTGCTAATATTCCTTTTTTTTAATTTCATAAAAATAAAATAATATTTTTTGTGTATTTAAAATAATTTCTTGATATTGAAGGTAAATCAATTATTAGACAAGATTAAGAAAAAGTCTTAAATATATTGCCTAAAATTATTCTTTAAAAAAATAATAAAGATAAATAAAACTAAACTTTCTATAGAGATAAGCAAATAAAAATCTTAAGTTAAAATATGTTGTTCTTATACTATGGAAAATAAGTTAACTGCATTTTACAATAGACTTAACTATTAGTTATATTTCTTGATCAAGTCAACTCTAGTCCAATATGAGATAATTTATGAATTTAAATATTTTTAATTTGAATAGAATAAAACAAAGGATTTCAGCAATAGTGATCTACTATTAATTTTTAATTCCAAAAGTTAGCATAGGTTTGTCAAAATATGCATATTTTAATTTAAACCTATTAATATATATGATAAATCTGATTAAACTTAAAAAATAATTTGAATTAATATCTTCTAAATAAGATTTTCATTTTTTTAATACCTTAAAATTCTAATTTTTTATTGTTTTTGGTTATAATTTAAAACACTAAAATTAACTTAATATTATATTAATTATTTTCCATGATTGATATCCTTCACTATAAGGTACTCCAAAAAGTCTGAAAAATAATATTTTAATTAGTCTTTCTTAAGTGGCTCTACAACTTTTTTCTCAATTTCTTTCAAGTTTTATATAAAATAATAATGGCCTCTCCCTGCTGAAGCACAACACTTAACTAATTCTGTGCTCACTCCATCTCCTATTCCAAAACATATAATAAAATATGTTCTATATTTTATAATTATTCAAACAATCAAAACCCCAAAACCCTTTCAGTAGTTTGATTGAGTTTTTGATTGATAAACGTAGACTATTAGTGCATACTTTATTAGGGTTTTAATAGGGTTTATGTAGGGGTTTAATGTTTAAATATTAGTAATTTAAGTGAGTATATGCGAGGTTTGGGATCAGTTTATGAAAGTGAGTATATAGATTTATTGTTTAAGTTGCGATATGGATGTGATGAATATAATGAACAACTCAAGCCTATACTAAATTACACGTCTATAGCAAGGCTACTCCATATCTCCAGCAAAGGTGAGGTCTCACTGTCTATTAGCATTGAATTTAAAGAGACAGCAGCTTAATTCTAAGCCTAAGAGACCCTTAAAATTTTAGCAGCATCATATTGAATATCTTATTAATGATAAGACTATTAAATACTGGGCTCATTTCTCTCTAGCCTAGAGGGCTGTGATGTTTCATCACAAATTTCCTGAGCTTAACATATCTGCTTAATCGATGTTAACATATAAAAAAAGAACGGAATATCTTACAAGACAGTCAATCGCATTAAGAGAGTGATTGACTTTAATGTTCCATTTTATAAGACTAATTTAATATATATTCGATTAAATGAGAGGTCTTAACAGCATAATATAAAGTTCATACACGCTGATGAAGCAGTATTTACATTCAATACCTTTATATCAAGGTCTTGGTACAAGAGGTATAGTAATATAGAAGTTTATGACTAAAAGGTTAAGGTATAAACTCATGCTATTCTCGGAGGAATAAGTGAAGATAGTGGCCTCGAGACTTATGTTATTCACCCTCGTCCTATAAAGACTGAAGAATATATTAAGTTCTTGCAATAACTCAGAGATAAGTACGCTGACTAAGAGATTATTCTATTCGTTGATAACTTATCAGTTCATAAAACTAAAGACTCAAGGAAGGAATATGAAAGGCTAAATATA